>PVKS010025359.1:17920-30055 GCA_004027875.1 Aplodontia rufa
TTTTTTTTTTTTTTTAAGTCAAGCACAGAATCAAATTTTGTGAATGCAAATATGCATTCAACAAATTGTCATTGAACTCAGCCCCATTCCAGGCTTTTTCAAAGTTCTGGCCTTTGAACATGTTAGAAATGTACTTTGCTTTCTAGGGTTTATATTTTAGCAAAATTCAGTTTTCTACTCAGACATATATAACCATGTTTATTGATTGTTTCATTCAATTCCTCCATGTCCATAGCTATTTTATTGTCTTCTAGATCTGTTAAATTCTTTAAAAATTCCCACTATTCTTGTTTATCAAGCTCTGCTTCATTTGTAATATCATTGCTCTCTATTTTAGATGCTTTGCCTTTTTATGACTGCAGGCTTCTAAGAGTTAGTGCTTCTTCATAAACTGTACTTTTGATAATTACACGATATCCATTATATTAGAATTAGTCTCTTTATTAATATTAACTTTACCATTGCTGCTTTTGTTTGCATTGTGCTAATACAAATTCATTTCCACCGTTATTGTTCTGTTTTAGTTGAATGAATGTAGTTGTGTTTTGTTTTAGACCCTAATATGACTGTCTGTTTTGTGAGGACACAGTTCTCTCATATTTACTATTGTTACTATATAGTTGATTTCATTCCTCTCATGAATTTATTCATTTATTCAACAAACACATTTTTAGTGTTTGCTGTGTGCCAAATATATGGGAGACTCAGCAATGAACAAAACGGATAAAATTCCTAGCCTGTGGTATTTATAGTGTAGTTGGAGGAATAATGATGCTAAATATAATAAATCTATAAAATATTAAATATACTAGAAAGGGATAAAATTATGCAGAGAAATGAAAGGGGTAAAGTTACAGATAATATTAGGGAGGTGCTATGACTTTTGTTGTAAAATTTTATTTATTGGAAACTTGATCCCCTATAGAAGATGTTGGGAGACAGAACTTTTAAGACATGTTGAGATTATGAGAACTCCTGAATAGATTAATGCTGTTTCTGTGTGATTGGTTTCTTTATTAAAAAGATGATCAGCCCCCGTTTTTCTCTCTCTGGCCCTCTCTCCCCTTCTGCCACATCATGCTTTCCACCATATTGTGATGCCACAGGGAGGCCCTTACCAGATGCTCCTAACTTGACCTTAGTCTTCCCAAGTGCAGAACCGTAAGGAAATATTTTTTTTCTTTACAAGTAACCCAGATTGTGGTATGCTGTAACAGTAGCCCAAAGCAGAGTAAGACAGGAGGTTACAATTTTAACTCTGGTGGACTGAGTAGATACCACTGGGGGGGAAATGATACCACTTGGGAAAAGAATTGAAGGAGATGAGGAATTGAGCCAAGTAAGTCTCTGGGATAACAGTTTTCTAGGCAGAAGGAATGACTGTTGCTTAAGATTTTTTTGTGTCTGGCAGGTTCAAAGCCATCAAGAAGGCTAATGTAGTAGGTTTGAAAGAGAAGGAGGTGAATGACAATGAAGTTAGAAGTTTGACAATCACTTACAATACTTTTATTTTAAGTGAATTGATAGTCATTGTGTTATTTTAAAAATTTTATTCACATCTATTGAGGTATACATTTATACACAATGAAATAAATATACTCTGCTGAATTTTGATACACTTATATATTTGAGATATAGGCAATTTTCATTACCCAGAAAGTTCCTTTTAGTTAAAACCCAGCTCCCATTCCTGGCTCCAGGCAACCACTGTTCTTCTGTCTTTCAATATAGATCAGGTAGGTTTTCCTAGACTTTCAAATAAACAGAATTAGACCGTATCCTTTGGTTTCTGGCTTACTTTGCTCAGTGTAACGATATGGAAACTAATCCATGACATTGAGTCTACTGGTAATTTGTTCCTTTTTAAATTGCTGAATAATATTCCATGGTACACACATACCTCCATTTATTTAGTTACTCTCCTGGAGATGGATATTTGTGTTGTTTTCCATTTTTGACTGCTATGAGTAAAGCTGTCATGAACATTCATATGTAAGTGTTTGGATTTTTTTTTTATTTTTCTTGATTAAATACATAGGAGTGGAAAGACTGGGTAAGAGAATATTGAATTTCATAAGAAAGGACCAAACTGTTTTCCAAAGTTGTTGAAGCATTTCACATTCCCACCAGTAATTTTGGGAGAGTTCCTTTTACTCTAAAACCTCATCAACTTTGATCATTCTATACCCCAAACAGATGTATGACTTTTATGTTTTTATGTATAATTTAAAATAAATTTAAATTTAGAACTATGAGAAGTCGTAGTCATTCTAATAGATATGGGTTTTTAGTTGTTATTGTTTTGTGTGTGTGGTGCTGGGGATCAAACGCAGGGCCTCATGGATGCTAGGCAAGCACTCTACCACTGAGCCATATCCCCAGCCCTCTTATGTTTTTAACCAGAATCACCTGGATAACTCAGGGTGTTGAGCGTCTCTGTGTGCTTAATGCCTATTAGCATATCTTCTTTTGTGGGGATTGTGTGCTAATATTTGCCTATTACTGTTATTTTTTTCACTGGTCTTCCTTTTATTGAATTGCAGGGATCCTTATGTACTCTCATAAGCCCTTTGCTGTGTGTGTGTGTACTGTACTGTATTTTTACATATACCTGTGTATATATGCACACCTGTATATTAATGCATGGTAAGATATACCCAATGTCAAAAGAATAATATGTAACAGTGTATCCATTAAACAATGGTAATGTAGTTAAAGTTAATTTTTTTAAAAGTAACTTATGGGTCAGGGCAGTAGATTATATGAGACACAACACTGTGACACCTCACTTCTAGATAGAAAATTACTGCACAGCACTCATTAATGTCTGAATATTTTGTAACTCACTGTGCAGAACTATTGCAAATTCTTTCATTTCAAATTATACCATTAACTCTCCACTGGATGCAAACAAAATGGCTTGATTTTCCTGGTTACATTCTTTCCATTCCCTTGGAGTTGCTAAAAACGCATGGCATGGTAAACATTAGACCTACAAAAGTGACACATGGCATCACAATTCAGACTTATTAACAATCCATCTCTCAGTGTTCGATTGATCTATAATTACCTGATTATTTATCTAGCATGACCTTCTGAAGTGCCACAAGGATGAAGTTATATGTCAGAGGCTTACAAAGACATGTTTACCATTTTAGCTTCCTGGGGGCAGTGGGAAGATCTATTTTCCCAGGAGTTACTTAATTCCGTCCTAATGTCTCCTCTACCTGAAGGGAGAGCAGTAGTGCATTTCTCTGTGCTCAGCTCAGCCTGCCAGATGCTATGTTATATGTCCTTTCTTCTTTGCACCCCCATCCTGTGTTTGCTTAGTGTGCAAATACCAGAAACCAACCTTTCCATGTCCTCTGATTTAGGAAATATTATCCCAGCCAGAGTATTGTTGAAAAATTAAATCTAACAAATACAAGGGTAGTGAAGTTTTAAATATGAATCAGACAATCCCTCGGATTTGCTTTTAACTGCACACCTTCTAAGAAATTATATTTTTACTCCCCGCAAATTACCTAGCAGAAAAAAATGACAAGAATAATCTATTTTTTTCACAGCTGGTCGGTTGGCCAGAGTTTCTCATCAAGGAGTACATGCTGTTTGCTCCCCAGATGGACAGCCTGGATGAGCTACAAATCCACAGAGCCTGGGACACAAGGTGGAAATTATACTGCCAGTACTTTTAATCTTGCACCACTCTGCGCACTCGAAATTGCAAGTGGCCCGTTTCCAAATGAGCATCTATTGGGACAATATCCTCTATCTTGTCAGAATGATTCCCATTAAATCCTCGTCTGGAATTAGACCAAAAACTTGTAATAATTATGGGAAACTTATTAAAAAGTGGAAGCCCTAGACTGTGACAGTGGAAACGCTCGGGTGACATTAACAGTAATTGAAATCTCTCTGCGTTTTCCTTTCTCAATCAGTGCTTGTTGATGGCCAAGCAAAGAATGCCTAAATGAGAAGGTGTGAAACCCAAGCACCCAGCTTCTAAAGGGTAAGTCGTCTTCTGATTCATTACATCGATGTAGAGGTAGAGCAGCAAACTGCTCACTCTCAGCCAGACCCGCACCTGGCCCTCATAGAGTCGCCCTCAAGGGTTCCTGCCAACCCAGCCTCTTCTCTGTCAGTCCTGGGGTCCCCATCCCTCCATCCTCTGTCCTTTCACCTGCAAAACCCACTGCTTCTCCTACTAATTACTGAGATATTAAGGACAAAAATTTTAAAGAAATAATTTTGAGACTGGCCTCAGCAACTATTTTGCTAGTACTTTTAGAATTTTATTTACAAGGTGGAATGTAAGATATATCTCTTCTTAGCGTCAATTGCAAGAATATCCCTTGCTTTTAGTTTAGTTAGGAAAATTCTTTTCTTCTTCTTTTTTTTTATTACCAAAGGCACTTAACCACTGATCCACATTCCTAGCCCTTTTAACTTTTTATTTTGAGCTAAGGTCTTGCTAAATTGCTTAGGGCCTCACTATATTGGTAAGGGTAACTTTGAACTCACAATCCCCTTGCCTCAGCCTCCTGAGTGGCTGGGATTACAGTACAGTTAGGAAAGTCTCAAGTTAGGAGACTTTTCCAGCTTGTTTTCCTGTAGTTTAAGACAGAGGAAGCATAAAACTATAATGCACTAATAAAAATAAATGAAAAAAAAAAGACAGAGCAAGTGTAATACCTAATCATGTTCGATTTTTTATTTTTGTATTCCTGGTCATAGTTCTTACACAATTTCAGTCTTGTTTTGAATTTCGTAAGTCAGGACAACTTGAAAAGACAATGTGAACTCTTGAGAGAACAATAGTAAAGAAAAATAAGGAAAAGTTGCCAAATTTGGGCTCCTTGGTGGCAGGTCATTCGGGATGGCAAGTCTGATTTAGGAGATGTCTCTAATGGATGTAATTGTATCTCATGTTTGCAGAAATTCTGATGCTTAACCCACTATCCCATGCAAGGAGCCACCACCTCTGGGGCACCAGGCTGAGTTGTGATGGCCGTTCTGCAAGATGCACAGCAATGATTAGTACAGAGTGGAAGAACAAGGTGCTGAGGAGGTTCCTAAGCAAGCCTCATGTAAGGGGACAAATTCTGCATGACTGCAAGCAGCTGTGGTGCAACTCCAGGTGGAGAGAAGCGGTACCAGGTAGGATGGCCTAGAGTGAGGGAAACTGAGCTGCCCAAGGTGAGAGTGGGTTCCAGTCCTCTGCTGGCGTCCAGTCCTGTGCTGGGTCATTGTTAATTGGAGTTACTGTGGAGATTTGCTCGTTGCTGAAGGCTAGAATAGCAGCTCTAACTCCCTTCCAATCTGAATGTTCTGTGGTTTTATGAGACTGGATTTGTTTGTCCAAGAGGATGAGGCATATTTTGTAATTAGCATTCAAAGGAAGGGTAATATTCTGTACGAAAGTCACTTTTCTGAAATGTGTTTCCTCTTCTACTTATATGATCATCTTTGCCATCTTTTTTCTCATTGATAATATGAACTATATCTTGCTCTAGTAGAATTTACATTTATCATGGATTCTGAAGTAGCTGAGAGTTAATGAATTTGCTTTTGAAATTGGAAAATGTATCCTCATGACGATGATAACAATGACCATTTTAGATGCTTGTTTAAGGGAGAGATTCCCTATTTGAAGGATGTAAGGCATCTCTAGAATGGAACCAGAATGGAATTTGCCATCTACATATTCTGTCGTAGCCGGACGGTTATGATATCACTGGAGTTTTCATTACTTGAAATAAGCCACTGATATGGGATGGCTCTGAGCTCCGGAACAGAATTGGAATCATTACCTTGTTAGGTAATAAATTATTCTTTGATTATTAAGTGATAGCACATGTAAAACGGTACTCCAGTGTGCTGCGTTGTTTCTTATACGGAAGCCAATGTGAGGTGCCGTGGGAAAGTATTGAGTGACAGTGTGGAATGTGATTAGCCCCGTTTTCATTCAAACCAACTGCTGGGATGTGCCTCCCTGCACAGGGAACCACAGTGTGTGGTGTGCCCTGGCCTGATTGCCTGCTCAGGAAGGGATTAACCCTAAGCGAATCAGAGGACTGAAAATTGAGGACGGTGTAATCCTCCCTTTCAGGGTAGGTGGGGCAAAGAAGGCCTAGGAAGCAGTGAAGATGACAGAAGTTTGGACAGGAGAATTTGGGAGATACCATTGCTTCTTACAGGATGCCAATTAGCTTACACTTAATAAATCCTCTTTCCTCAGTTGCTGTCCTCCGGTCAGCCACGGTGACATCCTATTGGGTTCCTGCCTGCATCATGCAAGGTCCTTAAGGTCTAATTACTTTTCCTAGTTCCTCATGGAGTAAAAAAGTAAATTAAATGGTAGTACTTGATATTCAGTGTTTCCTGCATTCAGCATCATTATCTTGGAGTCCTCTTGTTCTTGACCTGATTTCCTTCTCCGGTCTCAGTCAGGACCAGCAAGTGGAAGGTGAAAGCTGCTCATCTCAGTGCCCTGGACTTTGCCAGAGATGCTGGGTCAGCCTCAGGGGCCATGATCTCGGATTGCAGGGATTTGCCTTAACTCTGGAGAGCCCTCAGAATCTGTTTTGCTCCCCAGGGCAGATCTTGAGGGAGGATTACTTAGCCAGCAAGCATAAACCTGGGGAAAGAAGTATGAGGGTGGAATGAAAGATTCAGAGGGAAGGTCAAGTCTAAGTGAAATGGCAAAGATGACCCCATACCTGACATCTCCCGCACGATTTTTCCCCGATCTACATGCATTCTCCTTTGGCTATTCTGTGGCCTTTGCTTCCTTTCCTCCAATGCCAACACCCACTTGCTAATAAAAACCCATACTTGTGTCCCATTTCTGACAATGGGGTCCCCACCTGGCCACATCCGGGGTCTGCATTCCCCTCCTTTTTCCTCTCCTGACACCTTACAACTTTGCTTGTGATCCAAGATCCTGCTCAGTGATCACACATGGCAGTGGGCCTACTTCCTAGATAGTGCAGTGAGACACATGGATCTTGAGATCATTCCATATAAATGGACTGAGTAGTGTATTAGTTTCTGATAGCTGCTGTAACAAATTCCCACATATTTTGTGACTGATAAAGATCCAGATTTATTCTTTTAGAATTCTGGAGGGCACAAATCCAAAACCAAGGTGTTGGTGTTCCTTCTGGTGGCTCCAGGGGAGAATCTGCTTCCCAGATTGCCTAGAGGCTGCCTGTGCTCTTCAGTTTGTAAACCTTTCTGTTGGCTAATCTGCCCTCTGGCTTCTGCCCTCACCTCTCCTATAACTCTTATTTCCTATTTCCATTTATGAGAACCTTAATGATGTGAAGTATATCTTAAATCATGGCTACTGGATACCCCAGAAAGATGTCTTCGTCATACTATCCTTAACTCAATCGTATCTGCAGAGTCTCTTTAACTATAAAACATAACGCAGTCATGGATTCCAGGAATTAGGATATGGTGTGTGTGAGATTTGTCCACTATAAGTGGAATTCAAGGTTGATACTACTTAACTCAGTGTTTCTCAAACCTAAGTAACAGACTGCTTTTTAAAGGAATAAAATTTTATAGACCCCCCTTATGTTGACTAATGTTTTTTAAATTGTTACATAAATACAAATAAATGTTAAACTGCTTATAAACTCCATGTGTATAGCTCTTATACAACAATATAACTAAAATAAATTTACCAATTAAATGCAAACAAGCCATAAAGTGGATAAAATACAAATTAAGCCTGTTACTTTAATGTGAACAGATAATGTGGCTTTCCTGAAAATGGAACTATTGAGAAATGTGGGGCTGACCACTGGGGACCCCATTCCCCTGAGCCCAACACACCTATGCTAGGATCTGTTGGGTGAGGACTGAATTCTTCCTTCTCTTCCCTTTCAAATGGTGGCAAACTTTCCTTTATAAAAGATGCTCTGGCATAATTAGACTTCTACATGTGCTTGAATATTTGCTAATTTCACTTCTGTTCTTTTCCAGTTTGCCCAAGACAGTGGAAGTCTTATTACTTGGTCCCAATCCAGAGTATGGCTCTGCATCCACATGACAGAAAATGTGAATTCACTGAATTCACATTGGCTAGAAAAATTTGTTTATTTTATTTAGAGAGGAGAAAGTGTGTGAGAGAAAAAGAGTTAATTTTTTTCATCTGGTTTTAATTTTCCCTTTATTTATTTGTGTAGGCAGTGCTGAGGATCGAACCTGGGACCTCACACATGCAAAGCAAGTGCTCTACCACTAAGCCACCTGTCCAGCCCATCTTTTTTTATTGTTTTAAAAGAGACTATTTTTTATTTGAAAAAACCAATGATAATTTCTTACAGAGAATTCATTTGAGAAATATTCTCTTCACCCTGACTTTAGAGGTAGAAATAACAGGCAAGGAAGGATATATTTTCATTGACAACATTCTCCCAGGTTCATCGTATATGCTTATGCTTTAACCTTTAATAATATTTATAAGACACACCCAAGCACTCAAAAGGGGTAGTTAAATTCAACATTTTTTGTTACCATTTGTTTGATGGAAGAAATATATGGAGGTAGAGAAATCAAGAGTAAATTGAGAGTGATGGGTGGGAAAACGAGTGAATGAGAGGCTACCAGAATATGAGAAACCTTATTTAAATTATGATAAAGAGCTTGGCTGTTGGGTCACATACACATTGGTAGGTAAAATTTAAATGCACAGACACTCTGAATCTCTTTCCACACCTGACCTTCACAATGCTATTTTTTCCTGTATTCACTTTGTCAGTGAAGGGTATTGGGATATGATATCAGAAGATTGTCAGAAGTACATCTCCCATTTCTGGGAACACCTCACACCTGTCTGGACTCTTCTGGGGGAGATTCTGGTTTTCAGTGGGGTCAGTGCAGGTGATTAGGAATTCTGGGTGGTAGAACGCATGCACCCTTGTTCTAGTACTGCCAAAATTCATTGGCTTATGAGTTTTCCTTTGTTCTGAAAAAAAAAGACAAGTTTAGCATTTCTGCATTTTTATTAACAGTTCTTTCCTTTCCCTTTGATTAACATAAAGGTTACCACCTTTATGTTAGCTATCTCACGCTGGAAATAATTTTATGTTCTGTTTTTGAAAATAATAACTTCTACAGTGGAAGAAATATGGAAAAAATATCACATATTTTTTATGAAATTTGAATTTGGTAGTGTTACAGTTTAGATATGAGAGTGTTCCTCAGAAGCTCATGTGTGAAACAGTGCAGGAAGGTTCAGAGGTGAAATAATCAGATTACGAGAGAGGTGACCTAATCACCGGGTTGATCCAGTTGATCCACTGGTATGGATTGGCTGGATGGTGATTGTAGGCAGATGACTTAGTGGCTGGAGGAGGTGGGTCACTGGTCACGTGCGTTTGGGGTTTATATTTTGTCCCTGGTGAGTGGAACTCTCTCTGTTTCCCGATTGCCATGTCCTGTGCTGCTTTTGTCCTCCACGCATGAAGTTCTGCCTCACTTTAGGCCCAGAATATGAAATTGGCTGAGCATGGACTGATCCTCGGAAACTGTGAGCCCAAATAAACTTTTCTACCTCTGTATTGTCCTTGTCAACTATTTTGGTCACAGTGAAGAATAAGCTGACTAAAACAGGCAGCTCATATATAGTCTAAACAAGCTGTGTAAGATTTATCCAAACTCACAATCTCATTAAATCCCATTTGCTGTGCAGGATTGCCTGAATTGACCTTCTATTGGTGAATTTATTCATCCTTTTTTTCTCTATGCTTATGTCCTTACCTGCAAGTTTTGTAAGGGAATATAGTAAAAATATTTAGAAGTCGTTCATCCTAATCCTTATGATATCATTACAATTGAAAGATCTTATTTGTGCATAAAGGATACATAACTGATATTTGTGATAGTCTTCAATTTAAACTTAATGGACTGCTTTTATGTCATCTTGTGATTTTCTGTCAAGTAGATTCTACCGAGGAAGAGTTGTAGTTAGTTAGAGTGGGCTGAGCGAGTGGTGGGGGAAGAGGAGGGTGATTCTTTGGTATAGAGAGAATTTTTAAATTATAACAAATAATAGTATAAAAACTTTGTATTCACCACCCGGAACTGATAATTCTTATATATCTTTTATCATGCTTGCTGTAGGCCTTTGATTTTTTAATATAAAAGTGCAAATAAAATTATACCATTTTTTTCTCCATACCCAGACCCTTTTCCCACGTCCCTCGAATAGCCACAGTTGTGGAATTGATTTCAATGCTTTCAGTTTATTCTTGTACACTCTTACAATTGTGGATATAATATTTGTTTTCCTTCATTTTCTCTTCTGAGATAGTTTTCTGTCTTTCCATTTTCATTTATTTATTCATTTGGTTTAGTTTTTAAAGCTAATCTCCTCCAAACCAAGAAGTCATCATTTTCAGAATTTGGTATTTTTCACAAACTGGGGTAGTTAAGGGGCCAAAGGGAGGGGATCAACTTGCCTGAACTCCTATGAGCTAAACCCATTTGCAGTCAACATTTTGATTTATGTGACTCGTTCAAAGACATACCTCATTCCTCCCCGATCCTCACCTCCTCCTGAAGGAAACTCCTCAGAAGAGTCGTCCACACTTGCAGTCTGCAGTTCTGCTCTTATTTTCTCTTCAGTCCTCTACTGTTACCATGGTTTCTTCTCTGTCACGCCACTCAGGGTTTCATATATAGTGGTCAATCCTAAGTCCTTTTACAAGTTGCTTTATCAGGGACATGTATCACATCAAGCCTTGCGGTCACCCCCAGGGCATGTGTCACCTCCAACCTTGTGGTCACCCCCGAGGTATGTGTCACCTCCAACCTTGTTGTTACCACCAGGACATGTGTTACCTCAAACCCTGTGGTCACCACCAGGGGATGTGTCACCTCAAACCTTGTGGTCATCCTTGGTTCCTTTATCTTGTATTCCACATCCTCCAAAAAAACCACATCAGCTCCACCTTCAAAATATGCCTGGAGTCTAACCCTTCTCGCGTCATGGTACCATTGCCATTCCGGTCCAAGGCATGGTCATTCCACTGGGTTGATGACAGCTGTCTCCTAACTTTTTTTTCTTTTATCCCTACAATGGTCTGAATGTTTATTTCTCCATAAAGTCCATACGTTGAAATCCCTAACCTCATAGTGATTTCGTTAGGAGTCAGAGCCTTTGGGAGATGATTAGGCCACGATTATTGAACCCAATAAATGAGATTAGTGCCCTTTTGAAAGATAACCAGAGCAGTCCCTGTCTGCCATGTGAGGTTAGAGTGAGAAGACAATCCAGACACCCAATCTGCCAGCACCTTCCTCTTGCACTTCCCAGCTTCCAGACTATGAGAAATGAACTTCTGTTGTTTAAAAGCCATGTTTTGTTATAGTAGCCCGAAAGGACTAAGATAAGACTACAAAAATTTTCCTTCGTATTCTCAAAACAGAAGTCAGGCAACTCTTAATCTTAAGACTGATCACGGCATGTGATCAATGGTGTCTGCCTCTCTCTGGGAAATCCCAAGTGATGATGTAGTGATTCACATGGCCTGGCATGATCTGCCCACTTGCTTGATCTCTTCTTTCACTCCCTCTTGCTTTCTCAGGTCTGGTCACTTTGTTCTCTTGGCTGTCTCTGGAATATACTTAGGACCCTCTTGTGCATCAAAGCCTTTTCCATTTGCTGTTCCCTTTGCCCAGCACACCTTCTGCCAATCATCAGAGGTTCAGTCCTTCACTTGGTTCAGTTCTGTTATCAGTGAAGGCTTATTTTACTTCTTCTTTTTATTTCTAAAGAGAAAGAGAAGGAGAGAGAGAGAGTCAATTTTATTTATTTTTCCATGTGGCCTTTGTTTCTCTGACACTTAGTTGTGTATATGGCGCTTGGGTTCAAACCTGGGTCCTCCCACATGCCAGGCAAGCACTCCAGATGTTGAGCCACCGCTCTAGCCCCTGAAGACTTCATTTTAAGCAGTCTAATTTATACTCTTCCTTCCTTGCTCTGTTTCCCTCCATAGAACATATCACCTTGCAACATTTATATGCTCATTTGTTTGTTTTCTATAGTCTGTCCCTAGCATATAAGTTGCATAAAGGAAGGATCTTAGTTTCCTACTCTTATTTCCCCAATGCCTAGAATTA
>PVKS010025360.1:0-29937 GCA_004027875.1 Aplodontia rufa
ACAACCTAATACTTTTTTTAGAGATATAGTGGGAAGGGGAAGGGTGGGACAAGGGAGGGTAATTGGGGAGGCACTCCTGGGGGTAATTGCAATATCCAAAATATATACACATTTTATATTATTTTGTTAAAATCTTGTAAGGTTGTTCAAAAATAAAAAATTAAAAAAAGATGATGTAAGAAATAATATGGCCCAAGTCATAGCAAGCTCTTTCACTCTTAAATCTTATTTCTCAATGAAATGGAGGTTATTGGAAGGTTCCAAGCTACTAAGTTTTTAGAGAATTGTTTGGTTACTGTACTTGAAGATTGACTACAGAGGATTAAATGAGGCAGTGAAGTCAGAAAAGAGACAACTGCAGTAACTCAGGGGGAAAAAATGGTGGTTTGTGTTAGGAAAATAGCAATGGAGATGGTAGAAAGTGGTCAGCTTGACCAAATCTCAGCAGAACCAAAAACAAAGCAAAACCTAGATTTAATAATAGCAGAATTGATGTTATATATTAAAATTTTGACTTACTGGAAAATTTCAAATTTTGTAAACTTTTTCTATAAAAGGTTGGTGGCTTTTTTTTTCTCTCTCTCTCTCTCAATGCTTTTGTGGCAAAAACAGCCATAGATAGTATAGAGATAGCTTTTCTAAAACTACATTTATAAAAGCATATGAAGATGGTAATTTTCCAATCACCAATCTGTATTACAAATGCCCAATCACCAATCTATATTACCAATGCTCAGACTTCTTTTCCCTCTCTCCAACCTTTGTTGTTTTGCTGTTTCACTTAAAGATTAACCTGGAAAGGGAAAAACAGTTTTGCTATTTATGATAGTTCTGTGTTTGTGTTTTGTTTTGTTTTGGGAGGTGAGGCTGTGTGTGATTGAAATTAGAGTTCTAGGTGTTCAGTATTGGGGACAATCTTTGTATTACAAAACTGAAAAAAAAAGTGGAGATCAGTTGAAAATATAAGTATTAAGAGTTAACTCCTTTGGGTTTAAGTTTGCAGGTTTGATTGGAATTTATTATTAAGTGATCCAATATTATTCCAAAGTAATAAAATAATATATCAGTATCATTAATATTTTTCCTTCAAATTAAGTACAATGCTATGGGTCACATCATTTCAGATTTTGTTGTTGGAAGCCTTTTATTCCAAGTATAAGTATTCCTTTCTCCAACATACCTAAATCATAATTTATCTAACATTTTAAAAATTAACTCATACTAATTTTAATAGACTTAGATCTATCATAGCATCATACTTTTGTATTACGCTTTATAGTTCTGAAAATATTTAATCTGTACAACCCTGAAAGATAACCAAAGACAAGTATAGTTGTCCTCATATTTTCTGATTAAAAATGTAAGGTACAGTTCAGATATCTGACCAACCAAGATCATCTGACATTGCAGTAGTCAAACCAGGTCTTTCAATGATCGTGTTTAATTTACATGGAATGCTAGAAATATAATGGCCACAATTGTCAACTGGTTTGAACATTGTGTGTGTGTGTGTGTGTGTGTGTGTGTATATATATATATATATATATAGTAAGTCATATGAAAATGAGACTGAAAATTGCAGATGTTTATGGTTCAGGCTTAAATTTCTTTTTTTTTTTTTTTTTAAAGAGAGAGGGACAGCAAGAGAGAGAAAGAGAGAAACAACTTTATTTAGTTTTCACATGGCCCTAGGTGCTCCAACACTTAGTTGTGTAAGTGGTGCTGGGGTTTGAACCCGGGTCCTCGTGCTTGCCAGGCAAGCGCGGAAACTGCTGAGCCACCACTCCAGCCCCAGGCTTAAATTTCTTATGAGCTGTATACATCATGAAACTGAGGCTTCTGTGAGTTATAATATTATGAAATGTGATATAAAATTGTATATTTAGGATCGGTTGTTAGATTTCATATCTAATCAGAAAAAAGTTAATTTGTTTTAATACTAGGAAATAATTTCAGTATGAAAGCCTTGACAAGAAAAGTAACTCAATGTTGTAAGAAGTTCAAACTCAGAACCTTATAGGAGAAACCTGCTTAGCATAGTCCTATTGTAGGATAAAATAATTTCTATTTAGCTGACTTTATTTCAGTTTGTGCTTTAATAACCTTTGTCATTAGCAATTAATACACTCAAACATGTATACTTAAATTAAACAGAATTTATGTAAAGCATATCCACCTAGAGTTCTCTTCTTCGAGTTTTAATAGCCAGAGTACAAAAGCAACTCTTTATAATATAGTTCTAACAATAAGCTCTACCCATGGCTCCTGAAAATAGCATTATGTTATTAGAATCTTTAAGAAAGCTAGAGTCCATTACTAATTCACATTCATTACAAACTCAGAGAATTGGGGAAAGTCTGTTTTCTTGTCTGCATTTAAGATGTTCAATACCAGGGGCTCTTTCTTTATTACCATTGGGCAAACGGCAAAGGCCTTTTGACTTCTCCTTGTTTCTAGATTAGACCTTAAATTTGATTGTCTTAATGCAATAACCAGCACCCTTAGTTGCACTTGGCCTTGCTAAATATTTCCTATCTCCATACCAATTTCCATTTCTCCATTTATTCTATCCTAACTCCCAGTCTGCTGTGTAGTCCTGGAGAAAATTGTGTACAGCATTAATACACATATAATTAAATCTGAATCCTCAGAACTACTTCTTTGTCCTTGTTAGTTTTTCTTATGTTTTTCAAAATTAGCATTTTCCTCAATTCTCAACCATTCTCATGTCCTTCACTCTCAATAAGTAACATCTATTCACTCTTCTTTCCTCATATGTTTAAATTAGAAGCTTTCGAAGATTCATCTTGTAGCTGGGTGCAGTGCTGCAGGCATGCAATCCCAGCAGCTCAGAAGGCTAGGCCAGAGGATCATAAGTTCAAATCTAAAATCAGCAATTTAACAAAGATCTAAACAACTTAGTGAGATCCTGTCTCAAACTAAAAAGGGCTAGGGGTATTGCTCAGTGGTTAACTGCCTCTGGATTCAATCCCCAGTAATAACAACAACAACAAAAATCACCTTGTAAACTAGCAACTTTGAAGTGTTTTCAGCTTACTTAGAAAATGAACTTCAATATAAAAAATGCAAATTTAACAAGCTCATTATTTTGCATTTTTGCAAATCTCTTTAATGTCCAGTTCATTAGATGGTTGCATTCTCACATTTGCTTCTCCGTTCAGTCTGTTGCAATTAGTTGTTTTGGTTGAAGTATATGTATATTCAGAAAATCCAGCTTCATACAGATGTGTAACTGAACAAAGTATTAACGCTTTTCTAATAACTGTGGATATTCTTCTTTGGCACCACAAAACTGAACAAGCAATAGTCTTCGGAGTTGGCTGTAATATGGAATCTGAGACTGCAGCAATAAACTTTTCCTACTCAGTTAAATTGAAATCCATTGATTGTCCTGTACTTTGACTGGATCTCTTGCCTGTGCATTAATTTGTAACAGAACAGATTGATTGGTCATTTGTAAATATTGGTCCACTAGTTTATGACAACCTTCTGAATGTATTTGTTACACAACATCAACCTTCATAGAAAAATCTTTAAGCATTGAGAAATTATCGCACTCACAGTTGTGGATACAGGCCTCCCAGGTTATTGCTTGAAAACTTGAAATTTTGTCAATAATATTGCCAATTATTTTCCTTTATTTGTCATGGTAACTTAATTCATTTCTGAGAAAATGTCTGCAGGATACCTATGTTTAAGTCATTGTAGTTTGTTGGTGGTTCTTCAAAGTAGAAAACAATAGCAGTGGCAACGACCGAAATCCAAAATCCAGCATTTCATTTAAAAAAGCAACTAGGTTAGTTTGCAGTTCAAAAAATTTAGATAATCTGTAAACCATCATACTCTGTAGATAGCAGAATGGATAGTTTCCATTTTGTCACAGATATTTTTGAAAAAGACATTGCATTAAGGGCAAGATTTTTAAAAGTAGTTTTTACTGTATCAGGGCAGACTTTAAATTAATTTGTCTATGTGTATGGTGGCATTTACCCATACAAAACTACTAGTACAGTTTACTCTTGCTGCCTTGATATATGCTAATGAACCAGCAGTTTCAGTCACTTTGCTTTTGTACTATTATTCTGAATGTTAACAGTGAGGACAAATAATGTCTTAATATTATATCACAGAGACTATTTTAACCTCTAGGGAGTCTCCTGAAAGCAACTCTAGGACTTCTTCCAGTGGATCTGTGAACCATGTTTGAGAGTGTCTCTAGCTCACCACTATCAAATCACACTTTTTCAGTTCTTTTAAGAATCGGAGTCCTTAAACTTCCTTTTGCCTATGTAAATCACACTTTTTATTTTTCCTGTTTTGGTAATACACACCCTTAATCTACAAAAATAAATTCCTTAATCAACCTCCCTTCAGTCTATCATCCTTTTTACCTTCTGCCAAGTTT
The DNA here is from genome assembly GCA_004027875.1 of Aplodontia rufa. Taxonomy (NCBI): domain Eukaryota; kingdom Metazoa; phylum Chordata; class Mammalia; order Rodentia; family Aplodontiidae; genus Aplodontia; species Aplodontia rufa. The sequence goes on from PVKS010025360.1 coordinate 4,427, forward strand.
GTACAACAAATAGTTCACTTTTACTATTTCTTCTAATTTGAAACACTCTTCAATTCTTCAAAGTTTGGCTATTCTCTCCAGCACTGGAAGTTTGTTAGTTTCTTTTTTCTTTTTCTTTTTTTTTTTTTTTTTAAGTATTTCCAGCGAGGGCTTTAATCCAGTAGTTTGTCTTTATTTAGCAGTGTTTGTAACAGTTGACTAATCTTGGCTTCTGATTTCTCCTTTCTAGAACCTGTCTTAACTCTTTAATTTTTCTAATTTGTCAATTTACATTGCTAACCCAGCCTCTCTGCTCACTTTTTTATTGTTTACAACTTCATTATCTTTGTATGTTCATTAATGTTACCTGACATGTTTGAGAAGATTGGAATTGCTCTTCCTAAAACACCTCTACCCTAACCTCCAGACCCATATCTCCTCAACTTCTTCAATGTTACTTAAAGTTTGTCTCACATTTTTGAAACTGAACTTGGCCTTTGTAGAAAGAGACACCAACCCCCATTATTTGCCTTTTAAAAACTTCAACATGCATTAATTGAACAATGGCAATACAACATACTGTGGAAAAGTATTCAGTAATACAAACAAAATACTTGTAAAGTAAGGTGGGCAATCAATTATGAAATGATGTAATTACAGATTACAATCAATGTTGATTATGATGGAGGTCGACAGGAGAAACTACTTAGATAGGAAATATTTCTCTGAGGCGTTAACTTAGATCCTGAAGAATAAGAAGGATTTAGAGAAGAATGTAGGGGAAAGAATATTTCCTGTAAGCAAGGAACCCCCAGGAAAAGACCTTCCCATTTTCTAAGGACCTAAACTCATTGTAGAGAATGAAAGTGCAAACTGAGTGTTGCCTGGATTAATAGGTCGTTCTGAGTCTTTGAACTGTGAAAATGAGTTTGCATTTTATTCTAATTGCAATTTGAAGTCTTGGAATGTTTTAAGCAGGTTGTGATAAAATCTGATTTCCATTTCTAAAGTATTCTGGCAACTCTGAATAAATGGGGATTAAGAAGGAGTTGGGGAGAAGAACTGTGTTTGAACAGTATTCTAGGTGGGAGATGAGGCAGCTTGAACTATGAGGTAGACTAGACATGGCATAGGAATGGATATCTTCAAGATTATTTTGGAGCCTTGAACCAAGGGGACTGCATTGTAGGATGAAGCCTAAAAGATAAATCAGATTTTTTTGAGAAAAAATTAGTGTGTGTTTCAAATGCAAGTACCATCATTTATAGACAGTAAATTGAATATTTGAAGACCTGAAAGAAACCCATCATGCCTGGAGTCAAAGAGGGAGAATAGTTTGGGGGGAATGGGAACGAAGGGCAGGAGACAGGTCATGCACGATCATATTAAGGAATTTAGACTGTGTCAAGTTCTATTCTAGCCTGTATTAGGGGATTACCTAGTTATTAGCAGTGATGGAAATCCAAGAAGTAGATGAAATTGCCCAGGGAGAATGTATAGGCTGAAAGTTGATCAGAGAGACTGAGAAGAAACAGAAAAGGAAAACATGGACCAAGAGGGACAAAAATTCAAGGGACAGAGGTGTTTCAGAAATTCTAGTCAGCATGTGTGATGATTCTCTGGGAGATCAAGTAGGACTTGAAAAATAGCCTGTATTTGTCATTGATGAACTTGGGTGAGAATGACCTTGGTGTAATCATAGGTTGAAAACCAGTTTAATGTGACTTGAATAACTTGTGAGGTAGGAAGTTGAGATAGTGCATCTAGATGACTAGGTGGCTTTGAAAGAACAAGTATGAAAGAGTGGTAGCTGGAGTTTTCAGTAAAACCTTAAATAGGATTTTTTTTTTAAATGTGAGATATACTTTTAAATGCTGCATGCAAGAAAGACTAAAGGAGGAGAGAAGGTGGGAAGGAATGAGTATCTCTTAATTGTTATTACCATCTTAAGCTAGAAACTTCAGGCTGTTCTAATTTCTTCTGTATCAAGGCTTTGCTCCACTTACACAAACTAATCAAATCTTAATTTTCCTTAGAAATACTGTCTAAAAATAGTTTTTCTTTTCCACATGAATGTTCCTTTTACTGGTTTGGCACCATCTACGTAGGGCTCTTGAAACAACCGTCTTCCCATTCTGATTCTTCAAAAAATTGAGTGTGGACCTTTGAGTACTAAACAACTTTGCCAGGTTTAGTCCTGCTTTGGCCCTTTACAGTTTAAACCTCTTGTCATCTTCAGCTCCTCTCATTTGCCATCTCCTCCAGTCTACTCCATCCTACCCTTTTGTTACATCAAATTTCACTGTGATTCATAAAATTTTCCCAGATCTTACAACCCTTTTCTTTTAATAAGAGTATTTTCTTTACCTGAATTTCATTTGCCTGTCTTTATTCCCCAGCAGATTCCTTCCTGTTCAAGATCAATCTCAAAATCATCTGTCATTACTTGATTCAGGTAGAGTAAGTCATTCCTTTCTCTAGCCACAGTTCGTTCTTCATTCTTTTGTTACAAAGTTAACTTATTCCTTTGTCCTAGTAATCATCTATTTGCAATCTGTTTTCAGCTGGACTGTAGGCTTCTCCAGACCTCTGATTGTAGCATTCAGTTTAAGATATAAATTGATACAATAGCTGCTGTTTATTAAATAATGTGGTGGGTGAATGACTGAGATGGATGTAATGAGTAGTAAAATTTGATAGATCCCTAGTTTGTGAAACTTGAAGAATAAAAACACAGGCCTAGGGAGGTGAAATGCTTTTCTTAAGGTTATCCAGAAAATAAATTCTTCAGACTTCTGGATTAGGACCCTCTGAAGAACTGCTGTAGCTGTTGTCAGGCCATACAGGTTGAATGATGTTTACATTAAGAGAGAGCCAATACAAGCACAGTTATCTATGACACCATTTAATTTTTAACTTAACAGAATGTGACTCGAAGATTGAAATGATAAAAAGGTACTGTTTGGAAAGAGTTCTAAAAATTGTTTTTGAATTTAGTTGACTATCCAGTCTTACTTAGAGCAAATTAAATTTAAAAGATGTAGGTCAGTGGTAGAGCATGTGCCTAAAATAAGTTTCTGCCCCAACACCAAAAAATAAATGAATAATTAAAAGTCACATTTAGTGTCCTTTGACTAAGGTCCACATCTTCCTAGAGTGATCCCTAGCTGCAGACTTGTATGTGTGCACATTCACTTGTGTATCTGGAAGAGCTAACATTGATTTCATAGCTTTTTCAAAGGGCCTTTTGATCCTCCCAAAAGTGAAAAACTACTGTACTTGATGTCTTGTAGGTATCTGCTGTTGTAATAAGTGATCTTTCTCAAAATAAAGTACATGAAAAATTCGTTTAGCTGCTATTTGAATTAAATTTTTAATCTTTGCTACTTGCTTTCATTTTTAGGGTTTGTGTTTAGTGAATCAGAGGGATCTGCATTAGAACAGTTTGAAGGTGGCCCCTGTGCTGTTATTGCACCTGTTCAGGTAACATAGACTACTTTACCAACTCCTTACAGGGACATGTCCAAACGTTTCATATTTGACATTTTATTATCTAATGTCTGTACTCTATATATTCATGAGACATAATCAATTCTTTTGCTCATGTAGATTGCTATAAATATCCAAAATAAAATGAATTCAGAACATGGGTGAACATGGTATACAGCAGTAGCATTTTTCTATGTTTTCAAGGAAAAATAATAAGACTTCCCCAACTTTCAAAAAAATAGGAATTACTAATCTTGACATCTTTTCTAATATAAAGAACCTATTGAGTAATAACATGCCCTAAATAGGTACAGCCATAGTCATTACACTTATTTTCATTTGTTCTTTGTATAAAAATGATTTTCTGATGAAAGTTGAAGAAAAGTTAATATTTTCATAGCCTAAAACTTAAAGTACTTATAAGTTGGCATTATATACTACCTTTAGCTGTACCTTTTGCCTTTCTAAATAAATACAGCTCCTGATTTCAAACAGAATTTCAGAAATTTTCTTTGTAATACCAAATATAGAGCTTATCTGAATGTCATTGATGTTAATTCTGTATGTTTTTGGACTTGAAAGACTGATTTTCTCTAAATTCTAACATTGTTGAAGATTTTCAACTTACTATTATACTTAAATGTCTGTCAACAGCATTGCAACTTCCAAATTGTTAAAAAGATGCTCCAATTTATCACTTACATTTTAATCATGTTTTTAAAATATGTATTTAATGTGATATATTTGTTGCTCATTGGGCATAAAGAATATATTCCTGAACTGTCAGTTGCAAAGTAAATTTGTCTTTCAAGCACTATAATGCCATATACTTTTACATTATTAAATTTAAAATTATTTCTCAAACTGAAAAAAAAACCTCTCATGGTTGATTCCAAAATGTGTCTTGTAGGTCATTATTAGAGAGTGAAGTTGACTATTTTTGCATTAGTGAAGTTATAAATTAAGAAAAATATGAATGTTTGATTCTTACTTTAGAATTAGCTGAATATAACAAGAGGAATTAATGCAGCAGCTTGGGAGGCTGAGGCAGGAGTATCACAAGTTCAAAGCCAGCCTCAGTAATTTAGTGAGGCCCTAAGCAACTTAGTGAGACCCTGTCTCAAAATAAAAAGTAAAAAGGGCTTGAAATGTGGCTCAGTTGTTAAGCATCATTGGGTTCAATCCCTGGTTCAAAAAAAAGGAAATCAACTATAAAATTAGTCATTCATTGTAGATGTTGTATTGAGTGAGTGAGTAAAACAAATTTTGGTCACCAGTATGAATCTCCCCTGAATTTGAAAAGGCTTGTCTAGTCCATATATAACTTAGATTATATGAACATAGCCCCTTTTTATCAGTAGTAATATCCTTGAATTTTTTTGAAAATTTATAAATGTAGTTAAATGCAAGGTATATCTCAGGAGTTTAAAATTCAGCATATATAAGCATGGTAGTTTTTTTTTGTAAATGGGGTGATATGTATGTAACAAGGGATAATTGTAATGTTAAAAATTCTGAATCTATCCTTAAGGACCTTTTTGTGGTAGTGATTTAAGAGACACATAAATCAAACATTAAAACTTATTTTTATTAGTTTCAACTTAAACACCAAAATTACATCATTAAGAATAATGACTGAAATTAATAAGTCCAGATATTAATTTTCTTAAACCATGAAATTTAGAACATGGTGCTAGCAAAATAGGCATAATAGCACCAAGTCAACATTTCCATCATAGATCTTAGTACTTTTAGCAATTTATCAAATATATACCTTGCTTGATAAAGAAGGAACTAAGATCAGTAGTGAAATAAAATCATATTTCATGTAAATGCCATCACATAAATTGTTAGTGAACTGTTTAATTATAGAAAACCCAAAAATTAATATATTGTCAGTGCTGTAAATGGAATAATTATGCTCAGAAAAGAATTTGCAATGATTATTAGCAATAAGGAGATATTGCTTTCTTGTGCACAAACTGGTTAGAAAAATAGTCAAGACCTCAGTGCTGAAATGGACATTAAAAAAAGAAAACCCATTCTAAGAATCCAAGAGAATAAAAGTAAAACTGTAACTGGATTCTATTACTTACTTTTTAAAGTCTTTAAATATGAAATTATAATTGCTAGTGCATGTGCTGGTGGGATAATACCAGCACACTCATACACTGCCAACTAGTGCAAATTTATATTTTGATTTTGGGAAAGGAATTTTATATTGTAATTGGAATCATAATCAGATTCTTTTTGCAGTAGTACTTTTGTAAATCTTGCTAAAAGAATAATCATATGGAAAAATATGTTCAAGAATAAGCTCATTTACATTAGCAAAGAATTGCAACAATCTAAGGTAAAATAATTCAAATGAGAAGTAAATTTTGGTAGCTTGATCGACAAATACTAATTAAGAATTATATGTCTGAATTTCTGTGGTAAAACAGAAAAATAGAAAAGAATGTATACCCATTATTGGTCTCACTAGTAAAAACAGGTGTGTGTGGGGGGAAGGCAATATTGTGTATCACAATGCCAACAGTGGTTGTACTAGTAATGAAATATTGAATATCCTCACCTCATTTCCAGATTTTGTAATGTAGTTGTACTGTTCCACTTTATTGTGGTTGTCATTTTGGGGAAAAATAAACACTGATTGTAGTATTTGTAGGTTTCATTTCTATGTGAATGCTATTGTATTTTACTTAGTCTTATTGTTAAGAAAAAAATGTTGAATCAGTAGCTTGTTAGGTGCTAGGTATTGTGCTGAGAGTATTATGTAAATTTTCTCATATAACCCTCACTTAAACCTTCTAAAGTTTGTGTAACCACTTTTTAGTAAAGTAATAGAACCAGGATTCAAATCTAGGTCGGTCTGTCTAAAAGCAGACCTCAATCTGTTTTCTAATGCTTTCAAACACATATGAGTAAGAAACGTCATAATAACTGATTTTTCTTGGATCTGTCCTTTAGAGGTTCAGATTCAGTAGACGGAGCCCAAGAATTTGCACTTTAAACAAGTCAGGTGAACTCCGCTTTGAGAGGAAACCCTGGTATTGCACAGAGCTGCTTTCTGCCAACTAATCAGTGTAACTTATAACATAGTTGACTCACTGAAGGGAAAGATTAGAAATCAGTTTGGTTTTGCTTTCAAATCTTATAGCTTTTTGACTTAAACCAGGAAGTTAGGAGTTCCTTATGATTTATTGATAACTCTAATAATAGTGGTATTCTTTTTATCACAGATCAGAGATAACTGGACCACTTTTGGACTTAATTTCTTTTACCCCAAAGAATCTTAAGGGAAATGTAGATGTCTACCATTCCATAGGGCCATCACTTTGTAAAGGGATGAGAGCTTCTGTAATTTCCCGTACATGTCTATTATTTGAATCTCTTCTACTTAGGGGAAAATATGTTTTGGAGGTGAATATGGATCTAGAATTTAGTTCAGAGTAGAATATTCCTAGTAAATTACTACACACTTAGTGTTAAATATGAAGCAAAGCATTTGAAATTTTTATAAAACTATTCAAAAACAGAAAGGAAGTACAAATTAGTTTTTCCCATTTAAAAATTTTTTAAAAATGGTTTGAGGTATGTTTATAATGCATTCTAATTCATGCTTTAATTGTACAAAGGCATTTCTTTTGAAGAAGCTCCTGTTTTCTTCTGAGAAGTCATCTTGGCGGGATTGCTCAGGTATAACAGCCATCTTTTAAAACTTTTATTCCATCGTCTTTTTTAAAGATCTGTGCAGCATTCATTGTCAATATTTTGATTAAAATTATCACTTTAAAAAGTTAACTATCAGTGGGATATTTTTTCCTGAGGTTTATTTTTATAATGTTTCAGAAAGTTTCATGAATAGCAACTCCAAATTTTAAGATATTTTTCCAAATTTGGTTTTCCAAACTAAAATATGAGAAAGGGTAGAATGACAAAAAAAAACCTTTGGCCTCTTGCCAAAATGTATATTTTCCAGAACTTTGAGATGATAGCATACCATAAAGAATGGTCATTATGGCTTTTGTATCAAGATGCATCCTTGCATCTTTTAGTGTAATGCCTTACCTACGCACTGCAAATAATTCTGAATTAAATCGCAAATGAAGCTGTCATAGCATCTGCAACATGATTAAGTCAGATCTATAGTACTACCTGAAAATAATAAACGTTTGCATTCCACTTGACAGTTTACAAAGATCTTTCCTTCATTTAGACAATTTCATGTGAACCTCACAGTAAATTCTGGAAGAAGGTAGGATATATTATGATCACAGTTTTGTTTATAATGATGTAACAGCTTCCATTCCAAACCATGACCATAGAATGTGCTAATGATTTTGAATGTAGGAGTTAGGGTGCCACGGTCATATATCTTTTTATTAATATATACTTCAATTTCTGAAATACAAAATTTTAGTGAAATTATTTCAGAGATAGTTTTATTAACATGAATTTTTATTATAAAATCTTTATTTCTTGCACTAAAATATATTCACTTTGATATCAATTGGAAGCATTGTAATAAAGGCTATAATAATTACAAAGTGAATGGCAAAGCCCCTTTCTTAAAGAACTTTTAATTGATTAGGAGAAATGCAGAGCACTGTGTCAAAATTTTGCATAGAATACGTATACATCTTATCCGTTTTATCAGAAAGTTTCAAAAAATTGCACTACTTCTGGAAGGTAACATAGCTTGAGAAAGGGAGGGTTGGCTAAGGTTCAGAAGGAAATGGTCTGGGTGTGCTGTTTTCAACAAAATTCTAAAGCTCCAATTACTGCAATACATTGTCCAAACTTCTGTATTATGGAGCAGAACCACAATGACCTCTGCTATTGTGATGGATTGTGGTCTTGAATGTGTTGATGATGTATTATCTCATTATTCTTATTCTTATGGGACAGGATTATTAGATATTACACATCAGAAAAGGGGATAAAAGTAGAGATTTCAACAGGCCTTGATGGTTGTGGTTGGTTCTGCAGTAAAGGAAATCTTGGGTTAAATGCTACATTTGCAGCTTGAGAAGGATGATCAGAATCAGTTTATTCCAAGTGGTATATTCTTTCTTATGTTTGATTCTGCATTTTTCAGGATTCTTTTTTCTAATTGATGGCAGTATTTAAAATGGTGATGTTTGGATCCTCAAGCACACTGTAGCGTAATTTACAATTTGTTGTTCGTGGGTTTTCCACATTCTTAAAATTTTTAAATTCATTATTAAATCAAAACATTCATAATATTGTTCATGATGGGTTTTGTTCAGAGAAAACTATTATAACTTATACTTTGGTTATTTTTAGAGGAAGAGCAGAAGGAACTTCTTTGTCATACCTTATGTGATATTTTAGAAAGTGCTTGTTCTGACAACTCTGGATCATACTGCTTGGTTTCATGGTTAAGAGGAAGGACAACTGAGGAAACTGCTAGTATTTCTGGGAGTCCTGCAGAGTCTAGTTGCCAAGTGGAACATTCTTGTAAGATACATTTTTATTTCCTGAAATAATTTCTTATACTTTTGTTTTAATAAAACTTCTGAAATTTTTAAAGAGAAAATACTTTCTAAATTCATAAAATCTTTTCTAGTCTAAGCTTCATTAATAAATCTTAATATTTTCTATTTCCCTTTTGATTGTTGTTATTACTAGAAGATACATTTTTGTAAGAAAATAAACCGATTATCTCTTATAATAACCTTTTAACGTTCTAGTTGACTTCTACTTGATAACAATCTCCCCTGAGCTTCAGAATTCTTATTTAGAAAGATTAAAGAATAAAAATCTGTATACCTTAATTTCAGATGCCTTAATATTTTTCTTTAGCATTAGAAATAAGACATTTGACATCAGTAGATTTCTTAAATATCTTTAGTTGCTTTCTAGAGCAACAATGGAGACATTTTTTCCTTAATTACATGCTGGGGGTTTTTTTGCTTGTTTTTGTTTTTTTGTGCTCCTGAACTTTTTGGGTATTGTTATATTTGTGGACTATGATAAAGTAATTTTAATTATTTTTAAGTTTTTTATACAGATATCCTTATTCATAGATATTGTGGTCTTTAGCTTTTGAAAATTTTAATGTGATTGACTTAAAAACTGCTAGTGTAATATAGTAAAATGGAGACTCCTAGTAGTATGGATACCAAGAGTTACTTTTCAGATTTGTAATTGAATAAACTTGACTAGCAGGTGATTTTGATAATTGGTAGTCCCAAGTGTTACTATTGAATAAGTGACTGATTTTCCAACCTGTAATACATTCCACTTATGTCTTCTGTATAGAAATTTTTTTTAATAAAATTTGAAGCTATATTTTAGAAAGTAAGTTTCAGTTGCTTGTGACAGACATCTTGCTTTCCACATAGGATTATCTATAAGGCACTTTCCTGCCTGGGCCAAAATGTCCATGTATTTTGTTGTCGTCTCTCTCCCACCTCTGCAGTTAAAATGCCTTAGGCTTCGCAAATTCTAATAGTACATTTGCAAGGAATTATTTTTATAATTTAAACAATTGTGTTATCCTTTTTGGGGCCTTCCAAACAGAATTTAATGTTTTACAATTGATACTGACGTTTGAAGACAAGTGGAAAACATTCACAAGAATGATAGTAAAATATTTCATTTAAGATTGGTTTCAAGCTGGGCACGGTGGTGCATGCCTGTAATCCCAGGGACTTGAGAGGCTGAGACAGGAAGATCTGGAGTTCAAAGCTAGCCTCTGCAACCTAGCAAGGCCCCATGCAACTTAGTGAGACCCTGTCTCAAAATAAAATCTTAAAAAAGACTGGGGATGTGGCTCAGTGGTTTAGTGCCTCTGGGTTCAATGCCAGGTACCAGAAAGAAAAAAGATTGATTTCAAAATAATTTTCAGATTTTGCTTGGTTGCATGTAAGCATAAGCATATTTCAAAGTTCCATTTAGAATATTAAAAATCTGAGAGGAGAATAATTAAACTATTTAAAAAGTAATTTAGAGAGTATGTACTTAAAGCCCATCTATATTATATATGAGAAAATGAGAAGATCTTTTCATGTGACATTTTTCATTAAGATCTTAAAAATAGTCTGTGCACTAACCATGGAACGTGTTGTGCATTGTAAAGTGATAGGTTAAGCTGCCCTAGATAAAATGCCATCACAAAGCATCCAATTCGGTACTTCAGTAACTAATTTAGATGGACATATTCTATTGAATTCCCCTCCAGAATGCTTTGTAGTCACTTTCCAGTTTACTTTGAGCTTTAAGAGTTGACATATATACGTACCTTTGAAGCATTTGGTTAATTAAACATTTGAGAGCTTACCTTAGATATTGAGAAATGAACTGAATTTAAATTAAGATTTTTATTCTATATAACAATCTATTTTACCTGTTCTTTCCTTTATTCCCAGTTGTTCTTTTCCTCATGTTTTATTTTCCACCATCCCTGCCTGCTCAGCTTTTTATTTTGCTTGCCTCTTCTCTAAATTACTACCTTTATGTCCACTTTTATAATGTACCTAGTAAAATTATTGGGATAACCAAGCACTTACAAACCAGTGCACTTTGGAAAGACTAGGTTAAAATTTTTAATTTATCCTGAAGTTTTAAATGTGAGATGTTTCCCCCTTTCATTAATACTACATTCTGTATAAACGTTAATTTCATTGGCTTATGTGGTGTGTATATTTTTGGCTTGTTGGTAATGCACACTTGTTTGCAGTAGTGAATACTTGGGTTCAATTTCAGTTTGTTTCCCATATAAACTTGAATATCACTTAAATTAGTACATTTGGCCTCTGAAAGTTTTTTAAAAATTGTTTAAAACATTAGAAAATTAAAACTAAGCTTTGAAAAGCTAATATAATGTGATGATTTTAATTTTCAGGAAATTTTTCAAATTTTGAACTTATAATGAATCAGTTTCCCTAATTCACTAGTGAGAATTTATATTTGAACATATTAAGATTTATTTTATAAAATATGTATGTAATTGTTCATTGTGATAAAGTAACTAATTTGGTTCAGTGATTTTTCAGAGACTGTCTTCCAGGAGCCAAGACTGAGTTTAAATCTCAGTTGTGTGTTCTTGAGAGGAATCTTCTCTGTACCTCAGGTTCCTGTTCTGTAAAATGGAGACAAGAGGATCCTTATGAGGATTAAATGAGGTCGGATCTGTACAGGAATTACAAAAGGACCTGGCACTTAGGAAAGCACTCAAACGTTAACTTTTGTTAGAATGCTTTCTTTAATTTCGTTGGATGTTTTAAATTCATACTTGTACCATATCAATAGCATAATCTAAATGAGTTACTGAAAACTTCTCAACGGTTACATGAATAAATGAGGAAACAGAGCTGTTGTTGAACCTGTGTAGTTTCAGTGCTATGCCTTTTTATAAACACTTTAATAATGAAGCATTAAACTTAGATATTTTATATTATATAGGAGGAAAATTAGCTATGATGATTTTACTTGGGTCCATAAGCTGAAAGATAATTTGAAAGTACAAGACACATGACAATGATGTGTGAAACACTGATTGTCATTAGTTTCTCCTACTTTATAAACCATCCTTGTGGATTGAATTGAAAAGAAATATTTACCCTTCTACATTCTCACTAGTATATCATTTTAGTTATACCCACTGTAACCAAGATGTTGAAATATAAATTCATGTTATAGTAAAGTTAACACTAAACAGAATTTTAAGGGAGTAAAGGAAATAGGGAAAGTTTTGATTGCTTGAAAGTATTTACAGCCTGCTGTGTGTATCTTGTGTCATTTATTTGCCATGTGTAGTGCTGAAAAGTGTCTTTTATGTATAGCTGCCTTGGCTGTCGAAGAGCTTGGCTTTGAGCGATTTCATGCATTAATTCAGTAAGTAACATTGGAACATTTGAAATACTTACCTTGTGGACACATTGCCATTCTAAGTCTGTTCATACTGTGGATTCTTAGATTTATATAGTACTAGTGCTAGTTAAACATGGATTTCAAATCCCTTGCTTGAGGATTAATTTTCTTTTAAACTAAAAAAATTTTATACATGTATAGTTAATTATTCTAAGTCCTAAATTAACTATCCAAGTATACTTTAAAAAATTAAAAGCTTTTTCATCATTAGAATGAAAATAATCATTTTAGCCTATTGTTTTTCTGTCCTGAATAAATATAAAAATTTCTAGTGGATAAGTATTAGAATTATTTCCTATTTACCAAAATATTTTCTGTAATTTTCATTCAAAATGCCTATAATAATCATTAGAGTATTTAAATTTTTGTTACAAAATAAAAGGTAAGGATGGCTATGTTGATAAAATTATAGGTAGCATTTGGGAATGTAGCATTTATTTCTTTTAAAAGAAGCTACAAATGTGTACAATAGTTTTAGCATTGAGATATTTGTTAAATAATTTTCAGGCTGTAAGAGATAAAGTTTTCTGGATTATTAAACACCTCTTTAAAGAGGGCCACTATATTCTCTAAGAAAGTGTATATGGAATTTATCAATGGCAGGCATTTTACCTAAGAGATGAATAAGTTCCCCTACCAAGTAGTTGGTTTGTTTTAATGATATATACTTATATAGTGGGAGTTGTAATAGATTTTGCTTTTAATAGCTAAATTTGTATTTGAAAATTCAAGATACTTACAAAACTTTCCTGTTTATGTTTTAAAGTATAAGACAATTTTAAAAATTTCCCATTTATGAATATAGTAGATCTCATTATGTTACTAATACTTCATTATTTTTCCCCCCAGAAAAAGATCATTCAGAAGTTTATCAGAATTAAAAGATGCTGTCTTGGACCAGTATTCAATGTGGGGAAACAAATTTGGAGTATTGCTTTTTCTGTATTCTGTGTTACTGACAAAGGTTTGTTTAAAAAGCTGCCCTTTATTAGTATCAAACTGTTTTTCCTATTGTGATGAGTAGTTTTTTGCTTGCCAATGCTGCTTCTAAATCTCAGAATAAAAGTCACTTATAACTAATAAGAAGAAATTAACTCCTGTTTCCTCTCCATTCACTTGTTACTTAACCACATTCAAACTTTCACCTCTTGCTTTTCTGGGCTACAGAGATATCAACGATATTCTTTATTAAATGCTGTCATTTCTTATGAATTTTATTTTCTTTGATCTGAGCGGTTTTGGGCACTGAACTCTTAACTGATTATGGAAACTGATTCCCACTTTTCTTCAATTATAAATCATTACTCTAGTTATCTTCCTGTGTCTCCATTCTTTTTGATGTTGCCATTCTTATTATTTTCTTTAATAGTGTCTTTCTTTCTATAGCTTTTCTCTTTTCTCTCCTCTTCTGAATTTTGGTAATCCAGATATTTAATTCGCTGGATACTGTATGTTTTTTCTTTTTGTAAGTATCTCATTTTCTCAGCTTAGCTTATGTGGTTATTTCCAATATGTATACTTCTAGTCCTGTCTTCCCCAAATATATATTGACATAATAGTCAACTATTAGTTTTAGTTGAATATCATACTAGATAGATATATCATTTTCCATTTGAAAACTGTTTATTGAGCATTGACATTATGCCATGGGTTGTGCTTATAGTATAAAATATATTTTAATGACTCTACTTAATGTTGTAAAAAGATGACATATAAATAGTTATTTTCATTTTGATAGTGGGTTTTGATGTTTTGTTTTGTTTTGTTTTTATGTACAAAGCATGGTGGGGAAAATAGAAGATAGGCCTAAGTTTATCAAGTTGAATAAAGAGCTGACTATATAATAGAGACCATTTGATGGATGAGTGAAAGTTTTATATAAGGAAAAGCTGTAGCAAAAATTTCCAAGCAGTGGAAGCAGCGAGTCTCAAAGTACAAGGTTTGAGACCACACAGATTTGGAAACTAAATACTCAGCATTACTGTAGCATAATAGAGGGCTAATGCAAAAGATGAGAAGAAAAGTCTCCAAACATGAAGGCTCTTGCGTATCATCAAAAAGTACTTCAGGTCTCATCTGCTCAAAATTGGCACAGAAAAATCTTTGAAGGGAATGACAAGATCCTTTTATTGATAAAAGAATTAGAGTTTAATGAAATATTTGATGTATGACTGTAAGTTTAGAATAAAGGTAACTAGAAAAGTGGGTATTGGAATAGGTGAAGCCTAAATGAGGACAGTGCCCATAGAGTAGAAAAGAAAGAGAACATATTTAGAGATACAAATAATAGAAAGAAATCAACTTTTTGTCTAGCTGAATATAAATAAGAGAACTAAAAGCACTTGGGAGTTGGGTTATTGGGAATAGCACTGATGGTGGTGTCTAAGATGATTGATTCCCTATGAGCTCTTTTGTCCATACATTTTTCTCCCGTTCTTTTATGCTGAAAACTTTGAATACTTCCTATCTCTTGTCCTTTATAGCCAGTAAATCACCATGCTAATTGTTCTTCCTTGTCCTGCTCTTTAAATGATACCTCCCTTCTGTCCCAGTGACTAGGTCACTCATTCTTGTTATTCATTTTTATCATAGCCTGCTTTGTATTTCTTACAAAGATGGCAAGTACAGGATCACACAAACTTTTCTTTCCCCTACTATGTTCACACAATCATTAAATTTGATTATTGGTTAGTCATGTATGCAATTTTTAAAGGTAGCCTATAATGTGATAGAACCAGTGCTTATTTAGGTGGATAGTTTAATGCTTGTCAGTTTATCTGTATCATTGGAGTTCATGAGGTTTAAATACCTAGATCTTCTTTTACTCATATACTATCTAGAACTTTTGGGGGATTAAAAAGTGTCAAGAAACGGGTTTTCAAGAAAATAAACTTTATGCCCTCCTAATTTACATTTTATTTTAGCAGTATATGTGTGAATTACCAATACTTGGGAAAAGCCTGATCAGAAGTAAACTTTCAATTTTTTTAATACAAGTTATACCTCTTGTATATTTAATCTATATCTGTTGACAAATACATGTACTAATCAGTTTTTAATTACCTAAAATCAGTTGCTTCAGCAAGTGTATTAGATTTTAATTTAATGTTGCCTAAAATCAAATAAATAATAACTTATGTATTAAATAATTTTCTCCTTCCTCTTCAAAGTTAAATATAATCTCTCTATCCTGTCTAATAAACAATGGATTTATTACCCCTGATTCTATGTTCTTTATAGAAAGGCCATAAAAGAAAATAAAAGATATTTTATCTTAAATACACCCCAACTTCAAAGCTGGTCATTCTTTAGGAAAAAAATTATGTAAAAATTTGTATTTTATTAATTTAGAGTATGAACTGGTCAGTTTTTAAACTACTAAAATTTCCACTTTAATTTTTAAATTAAGTTATTGAATTCTTGATTTCTTTAGGGCATTGAAAACATAAAAAACGAAATTGAAGATGCAAGTGAACCTTTGATAGATCCTGTATATGGACATGGCAGGTAATTAACCACTCCATGGGCCCCTGTTGAGCACCTTTGTTTTTAGAAATTACAGTAAAACATGACTGAGGCAGATGAATTTGCTTATCAGTAGTGTTGTCAGCATAAAGTCTATGGGTTGGAGCATTCTTGAGCTTTACACATAGCCTCCCTACATGCATTGCTTGCTTTATGGAGTAAATGGTAACTTTCAGTTTAGATTTACTGTGCATTGTATTTATTGTGGCAAGTATTTTAAGACAAAATTAATGGGGAGGTATTTTAACAAATTCTGCTTTGTTTCATTTATGACTTTTTTAAAGATGAAATTTACTCATTTTGAATTAGAAACAGTAACTTTACCTATTTTTAAATGGTTTCTTCTTTGGGAAATAAAAAAGCCCCCATTTCCTCTGGGGCCATCTTTCCTCTCAAGCTTCTTTATATCTTATTTTTACCAAAACCAGTAGAACATTGATAGCTAATTTACTTTTTCTTTTTTAGTACTGGAGATTGAACCCAGGGGCATGTTAGGATTATGCTACATCCCCAACTCTTTTTATTTTTTTGAAACAGAGTCTAAGTTGCTGAGGATCTAACTAAGTAGCCCTGGCTTAGCCTTGAAATTGCAATCCTCCTGCCTGAGCCTCCCAAGTTTCTGGGATTTGAGGTGTATGCTATTACACCTGGCTGATAGTTTTAATCTACTCTAATAGATGAGTCCTCCTTTTTAGACCTTTCTGCCTCAGAGGTTAAAATTCACATATCATCTATCAAGACAAATAATATTAATTATATATATAATATATATTATATATATATATATTTTAAAGAGGGACAGTGAGGGAAAGAAAGAGAATTAATTTTATTTAGTTTTTATATGACTTTCACTGCTCCAACACTTTGTTGTGATGTGGTGCTAAGGTTTGAACTTGCATCCTTGCACGTGCCAGGCAAGTGCTGTAACCACTGAGCCACTGCTCTAATCCCTAATTATATATTTTAATAATTATATTAATGAATTATTTTGTTTAATGATTTAATAAGTATATTTTAAGTGACAAATATTCAGCTATCAATCTAAATATCTTTTTATCCATTTAAATATGACATCTTCAAGTTGTTGAATTTGTTTGATTATGTAGAATAGTAGCTACCATTGTGGAAATTCATTTAACAAGACTGATTATATAAAATGGAAAGTATAATGCTCCCCCGACTTTGTTTTTTAACATTTTTAATGTAAAAAATTATTACTTTATCCCTTACCTTAGGAATTAACTTGGACTAGTTTTATTCATATTTTAATTGCCTTTTCATTTTTATTAACAGCCAAAGTTTAATTAACCTCCTACTGACGGGACATGCTGTTTCTAATGTATGGGATGGTGATAGAGAATGCTCAGGAATGCGTAAGTATATTCATGTTTATGATTAATATTATCAGTGAATTTTGTTATATATGCAGTGGCTCTACATTACTTAGAAGTTAGGGTAAGTTTTTTCTGATAGAAGAATCCACTACAGTTGCCAAGACAACATGGCATCAATAATGTAAGTTTTGGAGCCAGGCAGTTTTAGGATCCAGTCCCAACCAAGTATGAAAATCAGGTTATTGAACTTCTCAAGTCTTTTGTAATCTGTAGTATGATGTTGGGATTGTAGGACTAACTTCTTGGGAAAATGAAATAACTCTTTCTATATGCACACACAGCACAAATTCATCTAGCAGAGGTTGCATAGTCATTACTTAAGTAAAATCACAAATTATTGTGATTTGAAACATTTGCCTTCAGAATCTAGTGGGTTTTCCTGTTACTTTTAATATGCATAATTTCCTTTAAAATACTGGGCAAATTTGAGATTATCAGTCAGTCTAATTTCATTTGTTTACTCATTTAACTTATATTGAATATCTATTGTGTACCTCTCACTGAGTATGTAGTATAGGACATGAAGCCTTATAGTTCCTTTAATTCATAGGTAAATTTATTATATAATTATCTTCCTAATTTATAATTACAAAAAACTCAATAGCAGAGCAAATGTGATTGAGAAAATATTATTTTTTGTTCCCCTTTGATTCTCAAGTTTGTATTTTTCACAACTATTAGAAATATGTAGAATTAATAGAAACATGAAAGGATACAGTGTTAAGGAAAGTAAAATTTATGGAACGTCAGAAATAAAAAGCACAGTAAACGAATCCAGTCATTTTCCTATTTCAGAAATTTAAGAACTAACTTAATTCCCTATGTTAATACATGCAATATGATTCACTTAGTGGCTAGGTTACAATGAGAGCCTAGATTTACTAATTTATGGCAAGTGTCACAATTTAAGCAGTGAAATTCATGGGCAAAACAAAATATGCAAGTTATCTTGCTGCTCTGTTCTAGGTAATTAAGCTCATCCTATTCTTGAAGCTTCATTCTGATATATAGCTAAAAGCATTTGATCCTGTCCATTAAAGGAATCTCAGTCTCTCTTGAGTAATATGCAGGCTTCTTTGGTCTCTGTGGCTCTCAACCCTGTTGTCTTCTGTTCACTCCCCTCTTTTTTCTTCTTTTACAGAATAAGTTTGTCAGTTATCTAAGTTTGGGTCCTTGATATGCATATTCATCCTTTTTTGTTTCTCGAAATATTGCTATTCAAGGGTGCCATCTTGCTGTGAATACTCTTTCAGTGTATTTTAAAAATCAAAACTAAGCAGGACTTTGAAATATTTTAGGAAAGAAATTAGGGCATATTTTTTGCATTTTCTCTTAATCATTAGAAATATTAACTTGAAGTTGAATTTATTTTCAGTTACCTAAACTTAAAATCAAAATTCATACATTCATTTGGTATTTATTGGATTTTGTTTCCTGATAACATCGTCAGAGATATGTACTGTTGAAAGAAGTAGAGTTACTAGTTTTAAAATACTTAGGCAAGTCACATTACTTCTCTTTGGTTTTGTTCTTTTTTTCATAGAATATGGACATAATTGTTGTTGTAAAAATTATGATCAGATCTCTAAATGCCTACATTGACTCATAGAACTGTTTTCCCTCAAATGCTTATGTACCTTGTTTAGGGAAATGAGAACATGTATGCAAATAACTATGGAATAAGGTCAAATGAAGCATGTTGAAATAAAGAACCACAGACATTCAGAAGGAGATAACTACTATGTTTAGGTTGGGGTAAGCTCGCTTCAGGAGTGAGCCTTTTAATGGCCATGTAGAATAAGCAGGAGGGCATTTGGGGGAAGTGCAGGTCATATTTAGGAACAAGGAGGAAGATCAGTTAGAATACAGTGGTGTGGTTTTTAATTCTAACCACACATCATCATTTGGGGAGCTTTTCAATACATGAATACTCAGATTCCTACTGAGAACAATTAAGTTAGAATCTCTAGGTAGTAGGCCATGAGTGTATAATGCAAAAATTCTCCTAAATAATAATGTGCAGCCAGGTTTGAGAAAAAGTGGATTAGAGCATTGGTTATATGACAGTGACTAGTAAAAGGAGAGATTAGCAACACAGGATTGGGTAAGAACATAGTGGCTCTTGAATGCTATAAAGTTTAATGTTAGTTGATAAGTATTAGGGAAAGTCATTGAAGACATTGTACAGAGAAATAACATAAAACTTGTAAAACAAAGTTTTTCCACTACCAATCTGTCAGTTTGTGGGATATATTGAAATGAAATCATAAATTGAAAGCTATAGCACATAGCCTAGTCAGGTGAGAAGTAATGAGATGACAGAAGACACAACAAAGGAAGAAAAAGGAGAGCAACTAATATTTGTATACTTCATGTTAAGAAGTATGTTTTGGATGTCTTTTAAATCTTAGTCTAGTTAAGAAAACTGAAGCTGAGATACTTCAGTCGTTTGCCCAGTCAATCAACTAGTCATTTGCCCAGGCCTAAACTACCTGGTGTTTTGTCCCCTCACCCCAAGGCCTTTGTTGTCCATCATAACATGTTTTCCTGCTGTACCACTTTCCCTCTGGGATAAAGAGTACAGGGCTGTAGAATCTCTAAGATCCAGCATATTAAATATATAAAGGAAAGGTATAAATAACTAGTAGGTTTTCAAATAAAATTTGTTGATTAAATTAACAAGAAAAATGGCAGCTTGCTTAAAAACATTGTGTATGTTTTGATGGAGGAAAAGACAATCTTTGCCTTCAAGTGTTTCATTTGAAGTGTGATTACAATATTGATTGATAAGAATGCTTACTGTGTAGTGGTGACAGACATTTAACATTCCAGCCACTATTAAGTATTTGAATATGTTTTTTTCTGTTTGTTCACTTTATTCATATAACTACCCTATGATCATTGTTCTCATTTTACAGATGAGGAAACTGAGGTACTGGGTGGCTATTTATCTTCACACAGCTTAAAAAATATCATAATTGAGGCTTGAAGCACAGTATACCGATTCTATACAGCATCACACTTTATCAATATGGTAGTCTTCCAGCTATATGTATATTTTGTGTTCGAGTGCTATCGTTAACATGTGGTATGGGAGAAGTTAATCTTTTTTAAATTTCTTGGTATCCCTAAGAGTCAGATGTTTACCACACAGATAAAGAAGAAATTGAGACAGAATTTACTTCAAATTTCTTTGGATAAAGTTAGTAAATGAGCCATGTGTATACTTATCTCCTGGAGAATGAAGGCTAAGAAGAGACTATGAAGTTAGCATCAGCAAGGTTTTTTCTTTAGAAGAACAATTGAGATAGAAACCTTAATAGGGAGAAAATATTTTAGCAGTGTATGCACGGAATGTTAGCTGGTTAAAAGATGAGGGGAGACAAGTCCTTTGCCTAGTCATGGCAAGGTCAAGAGATGATATGCATAACTTTTAAGAGTTAAAAGTTTCCTAAGTTGTTTTTAGAGCAAGAGAGAGCCACTTTTAGTAGAAGAAATAGTGAGGTTAAGAATATCAGTAGCCTTGGGGAGATGCATAGTCCTTTAAAGAAGTAATATACTGAGAAAAGACAAAGCCTTTTTGACCTGTGAAAGATTTAAACTAGGAAAACTTGAGATTTTGAGGCTTGCTCAAAGTGGGTATATGGGGACATAAAGAAGAATAAAGAAGATAAGGGGTTTCAATCAACTGATATAAGAAAGAAAGAAAGATTATGAGGAAAATTTTACAATGTGAAATCAGTTTAGATGAGATTAACTAGGATTATTTTAAAGTGAACCCTACCAATAAAGCTTATAGTTAGGTGTGTTTTGTTTTTTTACCTAGCAATAAACTCCAGTCTGGGAGAAAAAGTGGATATTTTACTTTATATTTAACCCAGGAAAGGCCAAGAAGGTTTAGTGAAAGATGAATAGGGCATTTTTCTCCCCTTATTGATGTTATCAGTGCTGGATCTGTCATGTATAGTGTTCTGGCTTTTGCCTTGAGCTATGGTGAACATTTACAGTGTTTACAATTTTAGCTATTACAAATAAATAATGCTATGGTAAACATTGCATATGAGTCTTTCCTATGCATGTATTCTTACCTGTGTATTGCAGATTTAGCCCTTTGTTAAATTTTGTATTAATGACTTTATTGAGATATAATTCGCATACCATGTGTGTGGTTTTTTAGTATGTCCTCAAGAGTTGTGTAATCACCATAATCAATTTTAACATATTTTCTTCAGTCCCCTCAAAAGAAATCCTGTTCCCAAGAACATACTTCCTTCCACTCCAACCTTGGTGACTTCTAAAATCTACTTTTTTCCTCTATTAGATTTGCATGTTTTGAACATTTGCCTGTAAGTAGAATCAGACAAAGTTTGGTCTTAGTGACCGATTTTATTTTATTTTTTTAATGCCAAAACACTGATGTGCAAGTTTTTGTGAGGATATGTTTTAGTTTCCTTTGCTGTACCTGGCAGTTGAAATCCGAGATCATTCAATAACTCATAAGGAACATGAGGAATATGTTAAATATTTAGAATGACAAATTTCATTCTAAAATTGTCTTCACCAACTAATAAAGGATAAACTTTTCCTTCCCTCTATGAAGGAATGTTCCTATTTTTGCATCCTGGCTGATTCAGAATTGCCAGAATTATCCATCTTTACATTTCTTTTTACTCATAAGATAATAACCTAATTTTGGGAAAGAAAAATATATTGCAAAATTATTAGAATTTTCTGCAAGTGAAGCATAAATCCACTTCTTTGAGACTCATTGAAGTCAAGTCTTGTACAAATATATTCTAGAAGTTGTCATGTGTAAGAATATTATATCCTCATTGTATTTCAACTTGATATTAAAGAATGATATCTTCTTTTGATAGTTAAAAAGCAATTTTAAGTACATATTCTGTTTAAGGAAATAGGCCTATTTAAAAAAAAGATATTACTATCTAAACTAGATGCCTAAGCATGTGATTACTGATCTATTTTGCAAAATTTATTACCCAGTTCATAAGGAAAGCTATTTTGCTGTATTTAGTAAAATACCGTAAATATAATATTCTAGTAGTCATTGGCTTAAACACCAAGAAATGGATGATGTAGTAACGAATCATAACACTAGGTGGTAGTAATTGATTTTAGAAATTAAATTATAAAATGTTTCTCAGCATGTATATTCTTCTGCTTATATTTCAGAAGAAAAAGGAGAGAAAAGTTTGCAAAGTCAACTAGTATCCATCTATTTACTTGAGCTCTTCCCCTACACTGTTTTTTATGTTAACAGCTATTTACCTAAAGATTCTCAAAATTTTTAGTCCTATGCCCTTTATATTCTTAAAAATCATTGAGGATCCAAAAGAGATGTTACTTATAGATTATAAGCCAATAATGTTCATTTTAGAAATTATAATTCAGAAATTTGAAAATAGGTGCTAATTCATTTTAAAATAATATGCCTATTGTAATATTTTTAATTAAACTTTTTCAAAACAAATTAATAACAGTGGAATTGTTTTAAATTTTTTTGAAATTTAAAACAGCTGGATTTTCACATCTGTTTATAAATTCATTCTATTGTGATATGACATGTCATTTAGGTTTCTAAAACTCCAATCTACATTCACTAGAGAGTGAGAGTAAAATAAAGCAGTTTAACATCATATTATGAAAATTGTTTTGATTTCATGTGGTCCCTGTTATATCTCTATGTGAAATAATCTGTTCTCTTCATGCTTTTTTTCTTACCACCTCCATGACTTTAAATCTCACTTCTGTGCTGTTGATTCCCAAATCTCTATATCTAATCCCTACTTGCCTGTCCTGTCTGAGCCTTGCAGTTATTTGTCCCAATTTAGAAGCCCTAATGGCACCTCAGTCCCAGCAAAGTCATGTTTTCTGTTCATACAGTGCAAGAGCTTATGCATAATTCTTTCAATTAATCACTTTTTATCAGGTTCCTCAGGCTAGATGCCAGTCGACAGATGTTTGACTTCTTAAACACATTTGTTTTCCATACCTCTTTTCTCTGCTTTGAATTTTCTTCTTACCCTCTTTTTGGCCTAGAAAGAAAACTCTTGTGTATGCTTCAGGATACCACTTCTGTGGGCCTTCCCTCACACAGCAAGCAGATGTTCTCCTACTGTTGTTTGCGTGTGTGCATGCATACACAGAGCACACACATTTTTTTCATTTCTCTCTCTTGGAAATCCCTTAGCCTTTATAAGGCAGCTACTCTTTTCCCAGTCATCATTATTTCTCCTGTCTTCTACCTGTGTTCATTTATAGGAGAGAGGGATAGCATAAAATGTCCATGTTTGAGTTGTGTTACCCAATGATAAATTTTACTAAGTATGATAAGCATGTCCATTTGTTTCTCAAAGTCAATTCAACTTAGCCTTTTTCAATGGATGTTAGTCTCTATTTTTGCTATAATTCTTTGGATTTAAGGGAAGAAATCACTGTATTGAACAAGCTAACATTGAATATAAAATTTTATAAATTTACTGTACATCACACCTATCACAAAAATGATCTAGTTATTTTATGAGTGGTTCTATAATAATTTGATGTTACCCCTTATTAAATAGGTGCTAAATTTAGAGTATTGTTCTGGTAAAAGTAAACAATTTGGTATAGTTTAAAGATATATGTGTATTTAAATACATATATACATGAAAGTACTTGTCAGGTTTATATATAAATACAATGCTAAGTTATTTTTGTTTTGTTTTTGCAGAACTTCTTGGTATACATGAGCAAGCAGCTGTAGGATTCTTAACATTAATGGAAGCTTTAAGATATTGTAAGGTAAATTGATTTTTAAGATATTTTGAAGGTTTTTATTCATGTGTCCTCTGTTGTGGATACTATTTTTGTACCTGCCATGGCACATTTTAACTTACTATTATGCCTTTCCCTTCATTTCCTTTCTGATCTCCCAGACTAAACTGACAAGGTTAAAGATGGTTAAGCTGACTTATAATTCCGAGTTTCCTATCAGAGGAATAGAGACAGAACGTAGAACAAAATAATACATAAAATATACAATGTGAAACAATAAAATAATATTTTAAATGGAGATAATTGAATATAAATTCTTTGATAGCCTGAAGAAAAACAAAGCACTGTTTCTTTCAACAACTAAGGATTTGCTTCACTGAAACAACTGATAATACTTCATCAGGCAAAGAAAAAGAATTTGCTAAATGCCTGAAATTTTAACTTTTCTTTATTCCATCTGAAAATGATTTCACTCTAAGCAATATTCCAAGCATTTCTTTCTTTCTTTCTTTCTTTCTTTCTTTCTTTCTTTCTTTCTTTCTTAGGAAGGGACAGTGACAGAGAGAGAGAGAGAAAAGCAATTTTTATTTAGTTTTTCATGTGACCTTCATTCCTTGGACACCTCGTTGTGTACTTGGTGCTAGGGTTTGAACTCGTGTACCTTGCGCATGCGAGGCAAGTGCCGTAACCGCTGAGCGACCACTCCAGCCCCAAAATTCCAAGTATTTCAAAACATTAAAGTCTTTATCATATGTGCTAGGTAGGATTAGGAACTGACTTGAAACTTAATTTTTTGCCATACATTCGATTGCCTTCCTATACAATCAGAAATGACCGTTGAGTGTTCCAAATAGGTTTTTTTTTTTTTAAAGAGAGAGGGACAGTGAGAGAGAGAAAGAAACAATTTTTATTTAGTTTTTCATGTGGCTTTTGTTGCTCCGAGACCCCATTGTGTTCGTGGTGCTGGGGTTCAAACTTGTGTACTTGCACATGCCAGGCAAGCGCGTAACCACCAAGCCACCGCTCCAGCCCCATTCCAAATAGTTTTAATGGGTTTAACAAAAACATAGCCCTTCCCTCCTTTCCTCCTATATTTTATTATTTTTGTTTGTTGCTAGATGGCATTCCTCTTTCATAACAACACTTGGGGCCAATATAGGCATGATAATCAAATAGGATTCATCTCATCCTTATTCATTAGTAGGGATCATATCAATAAACAATAGCAATTCCATTATACAAGGTAATGGTACTCTGAGAAAGCCTGGCAACCAGAGTCAATTTGTGTCCCCCTTCCCCGCAAGACACATTCATGGATTCCAAAAGAAATTGTGTGCAGGTGTATAGGAGGAGACTAGGTTGTAGAGATTTTATATTTTGAAATGCTTTTTGCATAGCCAGTAAGATTCTGATAGTATGGACTTGTCCTTTTGACTTGTCACCTGC
>PVKS010025361.1:0-29967 GCA_004027875.1 Aplodontia rufa
CCATCTAGGGGGCCACCCTGCTCATGTCCCCTTACTCCCCCCTCCATCTAGGGGGCCGCCCTGCTCACGTCCCTTGGGCATCAGTGGAGTAGATTCAGAGGCTTGTGGCTGTTTCCAGAGTCCTGTTGTATTCCATGCTGGTCACTCTGTTTAAAGGCAGCCACATTGTCTGCTGGAGACCAGGTGACAGCCTGCACTCACCGACGGTGTCCTGCGTGCCTCGCGCTCAGCCAGGTGTTTTCTTACCTTGGCCCACACCTGGGCCGCCTCCTGTCAATCCATGTCAAGAACTGCAGTGTTTTCCGCCCTGCCACTCAAGCCAGAGCCTGGGGTCCTGCTGATCTCCTCCCTCTTTCCTATGAACAAGAGCTTGGTTTTTTAGAAAGAGAGAAAGAGGAAGAGTCGATTTCTTTTTATTCACTCCCTGGTTTTCCTCTTTCTCCACTTGGTTGTGTATGTGGTGCTGGTGTTTGAACCTGGGACCTTGCATACACCCAGCCAGTGCGCTGCCACAAGCCACTGCTCCAGCTGGTGAATGAGATCTTTGCTCTCACCTTCAGAGATCTCTGCAGCATGTACTTCCCTTCCGGCTCCTTGCCCTGTCTGGAGCTGGCTGCCCTAACGTCCTTCCTGCTGGACTCCCCTGGCCCTGCCCCGCTGCTGCCTCATCATCCTGCTGTGCACTGTGAGGCCACTTCCCGACTCTGATGCCTCGTTCTAGCTGTGTCTGAGCATCCAGCTCTCCTGCCTCCACCACCTGGCCCCACAGCCCTCACACACCTGTGGGCCCCATCTCATCCCCTGTGTGCTTCTGTTAGACACCCACACCCCTGCCTGGGAGACCCAGCCTCAGTGTGGGCTCCACTGTGGCAATTCCCACTCCTCACCATGCAGACGGACATAAGACCAGCCTCAGACCCTGCTGCACTCTCAGTGCCCACCCCTCGAGAGCTGTGCAAGTGAAGGTATCCACATGTGGCCCACTCACCCCGACAGTGCCCCTGAGCAGTGTCTGGGGTCCTTCCCCATTGGTGCTGTAAGATGTATGTCTTTTCTGTCAAACTTGAAAGATCTTGATGTATAGTCTACTACCTCCATTATCCCCCTCCCTTTCTGAAGACTGTAACTCCCCCACTTGTATAAGCCCACGTGCGTCGGCCCACTTGTGTCCGCCCACCTCCTTCCTAGGACCCCTTCCGGTACCCGGCCATCTTCTTCCGGGAAACATGGAATCCCTACTACCCTTGCCACGTGTGCGGCGACCCCCACCCACATTATCTCCCAGTCGCTGCCTACTCCCTCTTGCACCTGCCTCCACCTAATCACAGCCAATCGCGCAGACTGTGCACCTGAGCTCCTCCAATTAGGGCAAAGGGCAGTATTGCATCAGGTCGGCATTAAGGACCCCTCACTCCCTAGTGAGGCGCGCATTTTTCTTTCGCCCTTCGGCCGAAGTAAAATTTCTGCCTTGCTCACCCACACCCGACCACGTGTTTGATTTCATTTATAACAGTGGTGCCCCAAGAATCCACTGTTGGTGCAGAAGAGCAGAGAAGCCGCCACTCCCAGCTGGCTCCACAATGACGCTGGGACTCCTGTCTTCAGAGCCTCCTTCCAGTCTGAGCACATTTCTTGTGAGCTCTGCGAGGGAAGCACCCCTGTTCCAAATGGCACAGAAGAGCTTCGCATTTGAATGGAACTAAAGAAAGACAGCTACAGGGAGACTTGGGAGGAGCTGACTGGCTGAGCACCAGGGTAGGTGCCGGGTTTTGTGGAGCAGGATGGCCGCAGCAGGGGAACCTGGCAGGAAGGAGGGGGCTGCCGTCCCCAGAGCCTCGGAGAACACTAGCTACGAAGAATCAGAACTTAGGAGTGAAAGAAAACATGTTGGTCACCATCTGGCCAAGCATGCACAGGGCTGGCACTGTGCACGTCACAGTTCAAGTCTCCAAGCACTCCAAGATGAGAGGCCTCAGGAGGGAAAGTGCTTGTTCAGAGCTGCCCAGCCAGGACGTGACGGGTCAGCACAGGCAGCCTGGCTCCAGAGCCTGCAGCGTGGGTGAGTCCTGGCCTTCCAGGGACCGTCTTTGTCATCATCAGTGCTGGCACCTGATATTGGGAGGCATAATTGTGGGTGCCAAGATGCTGGCTCGGGCGCTGCCCTCGGGACTTCACGATCCTTGTGAGGGTAGAGAAATACACATTGGACCCTTACTTCAAGCACTACTTATACAAGGAACAGCACTGCCACCAAAGCCGGCTGGGGATGACAGAGAAGCACACTGCCCAGCCAGAGAGGGCCTGCCTAGCACGGGCTAGACCTTGGTTTGTCCTTACTACCACAGAGAAATCCTCATTTCTACGGAGCTCTAAGTCCTGCAACTGCCTGGGTTCAGCTTTGGTCAAGTCAGGGTGCTCGGGCCTTTCGTTTTCCGGCTACGTCCGCATTGTTCAGTGCCCTCCTGCAGAAGCCTTGCCCTTCACAGGCAGCAGAGAAGTCCTTCGATGATTCTGAATTGGGCAAAAGAGGTCATTTTCATTCCTTTAGAGCTTACATTGTAATGAAGCAGTTCATTCTTTTGGCTGCTGGGTCTGTGTGTTTAATCTTGATAGAAAAGTTAATGATGTTTGTTTATTATCCCTTTGGAGTTTGTGGGTTATTATCAAAACTGGATGATTTTCACACTGGAACCACGGTAGGAAAATGGCCTCCTTAGGAGGCAGAAAGAAGGCTGCGCCACTGCCTGACAACAGAGAGGCCTGGTGGAGCGGGGTGTGGCACAGCACACCGTTGTTTATTTTCACGTCTGCACGTTGCTAGTAAATGTGCAGACGTGAAAGTAAACACTACCACTTACACAGAAGAAGTCACAGAAGAATGTTCGTTCTAGTCACGTGAGACTTTGAAGTTTTGAAGCTGTTTCCTGTGAACCCACTTGTGTTGCTCTTTTATCTTCTGCTGAGGCAGGGGCTGGCTTCGCCATCCAGGCTGGCCGTAGATTCTCAGTCCTCCTGCCTCCCCGGTCGCTGGGACTGCAGGCATGTGACATTATGTCCAGCTCTGAACTCATTTTTACTTCTAAAGAGAAGATAGAAAAAAAAAAAGTAGAATTGCTGAATCAGCATGCCACACTGAAGGTACATGTGTGGGGGCAGGAGGTCATTTTCGTTTTCTTCTGATTAGCTCTATTTTCTAAATGTGCTATGATTGACAAGTTACTTTTGGAAAAAAGTAAAAGAAACAAGGTTTTTTTTAAAAAAAAAAAAAAAAAAAGAACAATGAAAAAAATCCTGAGATTGAACCCCTTAATTTTACAGACGTAAGAGTGGGTTTTTACGTAATACAAAGACTTACCCAAGGTTACATGTCCAGCTACATCTAACATTAACTCTTAACTTATTCATTTTCTAATGACTCTCATTATTTAGTCTACTTTTTTTAATGAGAGAGTGGAACATTGAGAGAGAAAATCAATTTTATTTAGTTTTTCATGTATATTTCATTGCTCCAACACTTCACTGTGTACATGGTGCTGGGGTTCAAACCTGTATCCTTGTGTATGCCAGGCAAGCGCTGTAACCGTTGAGCCACCGCTCCAGCCCCAGTCTACTGTTTTGATGAAAAATTAGTAACACTCATAATCTCAAGATCTGGCTCTTTGCCAGGAGTGGTGGTGCATGCCTGTAATCCCAGCAGCTCAGGAGGCTAAGGCAAGAAGATCACAAGTTCAAGGCCAGCCTTATCAATTTAGTGAGTCCCTAAGCAATTTAGCAAGACCCTGGCTCAAAATGAAAAGAAAAGATCTGGGGATGTGTCTTAGTGGTTAAGCACTCCAGTACCAAAAAAAAAAAAGGTTTGGTTATTGATTGTTCTTTTCAGATGAATGATCGGAACTTGAGTCAGGAACGAAGCACAGCTCCTAAGCCATCAATGCATACGATTGGAAAAGACCACGATGAGGTCAGGATTTGTTTGTTTCTGCTGCACAGGGCTTGACTGACTGTGGCCAGCGAGCCAAATCTGGTCCTCCCTATTCATTTTCATCTTATCTGTGGTTGCTTTCCTGCTATAATGACAGGGGTGAGCGGTTGAGACGGGAGCCATATGGCTTGCCAAGCCTGAAAACATTTGCTGTCTGGCCCCTTCCGGAAGTTTGCCTACAGCTTATTTGAACCCTACATGGCCTTGGAACCAGCTGTGAGGTCTCCAACCAACTAAAAGAGCTCTCAGCTGGCAAATCCAAATTAATGTCAGAACTGCAAAGCTGGAAGCCCCTCGTGGCAACTTGCCACCCCCTCTCCATGGCCTCTGAAGGAAGCAGGCCCTGCAGCCCCAACCCAGTGGTTTCTACGCAGTGGCGATGCAGGGGGCAAGAAAGGCTATGGGGTGGCGGGGAGGCCCCACAGGATGAGGGTTCATCTTAATGAGTGTGAGGGGGTGCGTTTCAGCTAAGTCCTTTTCCATTTGAGTGGTCGCATGGAGGTAGCAGATCCCTGGTGCCTAACCTGAGCTGGAAGGCTGGAGGAAGTGTGGCTGATGGGCATGGGCTGACAGGGAGACCTGGGAGGTGGCTCCAGGGCACTTGGCCACACCAGTTGGATGTGGCCAGGGCTCTCTAGGAGACAGGGTGAAAGTAGCACCCAATGTGAGGGCAGCTAGGAACCTGGAAGCACATTCCCACAGCACTGTTTTTGCATCTGTGTTTTGTATTCATGCTACTTTTTTCATTTTAATTAAATAATAAGTGAAAACATAAAACGACGGTCATCAAAAGCCTCATGTAAAGAGCACTTAGGGGCTGTGTCCTCTTGCACAATGAAGATATCCGTGCTGCAGGGATCCGTGGAGCACACCTGTAATCCCAGTTACTCAGAAGACTGAGTCAGGAGGATTGCAGGTCAAGGCCAGCCTCAACAACTTAGCAAGACCCTTCTCAAAAAAATAAAAATTTTAAAACGGCTGGGGATATGGCTCAGTGGTAGAACACCCTTGGGTTTAATCCCCAGTACCAAAAAAAAAAAAAAGAGAGATCCATGGTGACTGGTGTGGTGACCAGTGTTTGCCCCACATCAGCAAGCCCTGCTTTAATATTCTCTGGGTGAGACCCCACAACTGCTCACAACTTGGGGGAAGACCTTTCCACCTGCCCTCCATGACGCAGACACCAGGTTGTGTCTGTACACTAATGGCTCCCCTAAAATAGGTGAGAAAAGTCTGCAGAGACGTATTTGCTTAAACTTGATCTGCCACAAGCTTGTTCATGTATTGAGTTCCTGCTGCGTGTCAGGCATCAGCTAGACGCTGGAGATACTTCAGAGATTAACAAAAGAGCAGAAAGACATCAGGAAGCTGGAGACCAACACTGGCACCTCTGCTAGAGGCACAGAAGGAAGAAAAGAGCACAGCTGTTCAAGCTCGCCAGAGGGGAGAGTGGAAGCATGGTTGCCCTCCAAGCCTCAGATGCACCCATCTGCTTCTGGAAGTTCAGTCACCCGAGGAACCAGAGTACAGGCACCCAGGAAAAGCGCCCACTTCTGGCACTCCCTACCACCTGTGAGTCAGGAAGGAGGTGCAGAGCCCATCTGAGCTGTCAGCTTCGCTCACAAGCAAACACGGGTGGTGTGCACGAAGGAGCAGCAAGGGTCAGTGGGCGCGGGCACAGCAGGGCTGCTGGATGCTGAGCCACGCTTTGTGCCTTGGGAACCTTCTAGCAAACACCTCTTCTCCAGGTCCTGGAGAGCAGGGGAGGCAGCCCTCTGACTCCACCTTCTCCATCTCAAGGCTTCTCCTTTTATCCTCTGGGACAAGGGACGAAACTTCGGAGGAACTGGAGAGAAACTCCTTAGGATGAGGTGTTTGGTTCAAGGTGCATTTGGAGGTAAGTTTGGGACATATCAACTTTGGAAGCCTTTGGGGACCTCAGAGCTGTCAAGTAGGCAGTTCTGAGGGATGAGGATCTGAAGTTCAGGAGGAAAATCTGGGCTGGAAACTCAGTTCTGGCAATCTTTATGTGTGGATGGTGGCTGAAGCGTGGGAGCAGCTGGTGCACTTGAGAGCATGTGCGGAATGAGTAAGCCCAGGGCTGATTCCAGCCAGCCCCTCCTGAGAGTGCCATCCCCCAAGGGATGGGACAGAGGAGAGAAAAGGACTCCACGGAGGACGGGGTTTCAGGAGATGAAGACGGATCAACAGAGAGAGACGTGCTTCGGAGAGAAGACACGCAACTGAGTTTGGCGATTAGGAAGCCCTAATGGTGGCAACAGCAATGGGAGCAGGGGCAGAGGAAACAAATGTGAACCAAGCTCAGGAACGGACCGTGTTTTACCAGGAGAAGGCTCAGGGCGATGGAGTTTCTGCTTCTTTATAATGGAGAAGTGGTTTGTGAGACAGGGCCCAGCAACACCACCAAACAAGGCTCAGCCGAGGGAAGGTTCCATCCCGGAGAAGGACAAGAGCCTCCAGCCAGAGTCACTGGCCAACCTCTTCCTTCTGAGCCAGGAGAGCTCTGCAGATGGTCAGCTGGTAGGCAGGGTGGCAGGAAGCTCAGCAGTCTGTGTCTGATAACGTCCAATTTCTCTATGCACTGAAAGCCGGGATGTGTTGGGCATGAGCAGGACCCTGGTGCCATCTGCAGGACAGCAAGGAAGGAGCCCCACAAAGAGCTCCACATGGGAGGTGACAAGATCTCATATAAAATGTCCACAATAGCCGGGTGCGGCAGAGCACACCTGTAATCCCAGTGGCTCAGGAAGCTGAGGCAGGAGTACAGCAAGTTCAAAGACAGCCTCAGCAACTTAGCAAGACCCTGTCTCAAAATAAAATATAAAAAGGGCTGTGGATGTAGTGCAATGGCTAAGCACCCCTGGGTTCAATCCCTGGTGCCAAAAAGAACATCCAGAACAGCATGTGACATGAAGTTCATAGCAGTGCTACTGGAAAATGCTGGAAAGTAATTATTCATCAACAGTGGCATGGAAAACATTCCATTCACTTCAAGTCCAAAAACAGATCAAATAAGACTTAACTGCTCTGAGCGGGTAGTTGGATGGTAAACTTGGAAAACAGAAATGGTTATCAGAAAAACAAGTGCAGGGGCTGGAGTGGTGGCCCAGTGGTTGGAGCACTTGTCTGGCATGTATGAGGACACAGGTTCAAATCCCAGCACCACATACACAACTAAGTGTTGGGGAAATGAAAACAAGGTGAAAAAATAAAATTGATTTAAAAAAAAAGAAAGAAAAATAAGTACAGCAGTGACCTCTGGGAAGGAGACTGTCTCCCTCAGGGAGAGCCCTGGTGGGCATGGCCCACGCAAGGTGCCATTTCTTGTTTGGGTATCTGCTTTTTTAAAAGAAAAAAAAGAAATTTTATTTAGCTTTTCATATGGCATTTGTTGCTCCTGTGTATGTGGTGCTGGGGTTTGAATCCACATGCTCATGCATGCCAGGCAAGAGCCTTAAACGCTGAGCCACTGCTCCAGCCACACACAAGTTCCTTTCTGAAAGAAAGGAAGTGCTTTCCAGGGGTGGAGGCACGGCAGAGAGAAGATGCAGAATCCAGTTACAAAATGGCAGGGCTGTCTGGCTCTGGACCACGGTCTGGTGGAGTTTTGGAGAAGTCAGGCCCAGGTACATGCCTGCCTGGGACCAGAGAATCTGCAGCCTTGTGTGAGTATGTCCCACCCAGCCTCTCCCAGGCAGTGTCCCTGTTGCCCTCTAGTGAGCTTGCTTGGAGGTCTTTCACATGGGATGGAGTGGTTAATGGATGCTGCCAGAAAACCTGCTTCAGTCCTCTCTCTCAGCAATTCTCATTCCAGCTGCTGACCTGGGATCTTTCCAGAATGCACAAGTGAAACCAGTGGGGAACTACACTCCTAACAGCAGACATGAAAAACGAAAACAGCAGCACATTTCAGCAAGGTAAACCTGGGTGCACACAGGTTTCCCCTCCTCCCCCTCCAGAGCCTAATCGCACTTGCTGTCAGACTGCTGGAATAACTCGGAGTTCTGCATCTTCTCATATGGGTTCCTAAGGGCGGGGAGGGCATCTGGCAGAGTGGGTAAACCAAGGATGCTGGTGTAACTTACTCCCTGTTGAGTTACTTAATGGACCGATTCTGGGTTTGTTCAGACTTCCAGTTGTTTAAGATAATGACATTCTTATTGTCGAAACCAGTTTGGGCTGAGATTTTGTTGTTGTTGGTACCAGGGATTGAGCCCAAGGGCACTTAACTACTGAGCCTCGTCCCCAGCCCTTTTTATATTTTATTTTGAGACCTGGTCTAAGTTGCTTAGGGCCTCACTGACACTGGCTTTGAACTCCATCTCCTTTCTCTGGCTTCCAAATCGCTGAGATTACAGGCGCGCGCCACCGCACCCAGCACTGGCTGAAGCATCCTAATTGTCATAGGATAGCAAAAGGAAATGTTGTCACGGGTACTTCTGAAAAGGCAAAGAGAATGCCTCAGGCCTTCTTCATAGGGCAGTGACAGCGTGGTTCTGGGACACACAGCCTCCGGATCACGCTGGAGGTTTAGGGCTGCAAAACCGCGGGCTTACCCAAACCAACCACGTTGGGATGTCCGGCGGAGGCGCTGGGAATCGTTACTGCCCCAGGCCCCGCCAGGGTCCCGCGGCTGCAGCGTCACTTGTCCCACGGAGGAACCTGTGCCACCCCTGTCCGGCCACTTGCCGACACCCCTGTCACGGATCTTCTGTGCCGGCTTTCTCTCCTGTCAACGTGCACGAGGACCTGGGTGTGGAAAGGTTTGAAGACCTTGAGCCCTGAGAAGCTCCGAGATGACCCAGACGGCCGTGCCTCCCGCAATGCGGCCATGCAACGACACGCGCGGGCTCGCGTCTCGGCGCGCCGGGATTGACCCGTCTTGGGCCTCCGGCGCGAGTCCACGCAGAGGGGCCTGACCGGGGTCCAGGCTGTGCTGCGGTGGCGACCTCCGCGACCTCCGCCCGCGCGCGACGCGTTCTGCTGGGAGACTACCCAGCCCGCAAACAGAACACCGGAGCCCGCACGGCGGCAGCGGTGGCGGCGCACCCCCGAGAGCGCGCGCCCGCGGTCCGGGGCGCCAATCGGAGCCAGGCAGACCGGGAGGCCCGCTCCCATTGGCCACTCCTGCTCAGGCCTCACGCGCTGTCTCCGCGACTGGCTCAGCTTGCCGCCAATCAGGGCGGAGCCGTGGCGGTTTCGGCCAATGGCAGCTGGCGGCCGGGGTCGGTGGGCGGGGACGCGCTGGCAGCCACCGCCCTCGGCCCGCGCAGGTCTCGCAGCTCCCGCCCGCCACGGCCGCGTCAGGCCCTGCGCTGCCCGGCGCTAGAGCCCGGGGCTGCTGCCCTCCCCGCCCGCAGCCGCGCCCACCGCCCAGAGCCAGAGGGATGGTGGTAGTCACGGGGCGGGAGCCAGACAGCCGTCGCTCGGACGGTGCCATGTCCAGCTCCGACGCCGAGGACGACTTTCTAGAGCCGGCCACGCCGACGGCCACGCAGGCGGGCCACGCGCTGCCGCTGCTGCCGCAGGAGGTAGCGGACCCGGGTGGGGCGGGGCGCACCTGGGGCGGGGCGGGGCCGGGTGGGGGAGCAAGTGCGGCGGGGTCCCACCTGGGCGGGACTCGTCTGGGGCGGGGCGGGGTGGGAGAGAGACCGGTTCTGACAGGGCCCACCTGGGCGGGTGAGAGGTGGGCACGAGCAGGTGCAGCTGACCACCTGAGGCGGGGCCGGAGTGGAGTAGGGTGGGGCGGTGAGGGACACTGGTGCCGCTGAGCCACCTGGGGTGAATGGAATTGGGAAGGGGAGCACGTTCGGGCAGGGCCCACCTGGGGCGTGGCCGGGGGGGGGGAGCAGAAGAGGTGGGACTGGAGTAGGGCGGGGCCGGGGTGACCCAGAGCAGCCAGAATCTCCTGCAAAGCCCACCGACTTGTGGCAGTTCCGTGTCCTGGGAGCACGCGGCCCCCAGACCCGTCCTTCCAGCACAAACTGGCCTAGAGGTCATACTTCCATCCCTGGGCCCCACCTTTGGAGCTGGAGCAGGGCTGGTGACTCCCAGTGGGAGACCCAGCTCCCCTCTGGAGATGCCGGTATCTTCCAGAGAAGCCAGGGGGATTCACTGGCCACCTCAGCTGCCCAGGGGCTGGGAGGGCTGCTGCAGGTGAGGAGCAGATGCACGAAGAGGCTCCGCCCTTCACTGGACCTATTAACGCCTGAAATGTCCTCAGAGGGAAAAGAGGAAGGAAGCTGGACCCCAAACTCGGAGACTAGGAGGTGTTCCTGGATACAGGAGCCATGCGAACGGCTGGGCTGAGTGGGGCCCCTGGGCTGCAAAGAGCTCTGCGGAGCCCTGAACCCAGGACATCTTGGGAAACTTGAGAACAAGCAAAGCACTAGACAGTGGAGAGGCTTTCTGGGTGTTGTCATTGAGGAAATGATGTGGTTTGAGGGAAAGGGCATGAGACCTGGATTGTAGGGGAGGCCTCCCATTCTCTGTGGGAGCACCCAGGCTCTGTGTTTTGATTACTTTTTCTTTTCTTTCTTTTCTTTTTTTTTTTTTTTGAGACAGGGTCTCCTAAGTTGCCCAGGTTGGCCTGAAGCTTTCAGTCCTCCTCCACCTCCCTAGTAGGTGGGGTTAGAGAAGTGCACCACCACACCTGGTTACTTTTGTTCTGCTTTGTGAGGCTGTGAAATGAACCCAGGGCCTGGTGCTTGTCTGGCACATGTGAGAGCCTGGATTTGATCCCCAGCAGCACACACACAGACGTGCATAATTATCTTCCTCTCTTTCAAGTTTCTCATCTCTAACATGGAACAAACGCACAGATTGGTATGAAATAGCCTTAGAAAAGGTGAAAAGAACTCCAGAACAACATTTGAGTCCTTGGTATGCACATAACTGGGCGAAGATGGGCTGTAGAAAAAGCAGACACATCTCCATGCGCTCAGGGTGCAGAGGAGTCAGTATATACCCACACAGAGTTCTCAACCCTGTCCATTTCATTGCTGTACTCATCCTGCACATCTTAGGTCTGCACTGTGAGCCAGGCCTAAGGTGAGGCTTTGTTGTATGTTCATATCAACTTTAGTTTTCAAGGGACCTGGAAGTGGCAGTAGGGAGTAGACAGATGCCATGATGCTGGGAATAGACTGGGTTAGAATTCTAGTTGGTCTGGAGAATTAGAGAACTGGCTTTGAGTCTTTGCAGTTTGATAGAAACTGCAGGAGTGAAAGGCATTAGGACCAAAAACCAGCCTGCGCACATTAGGGGAACCTAGTTCCCAGGGCAGATCTTTGCTGTCATCTCCCTGTTCTCACCCTCCTCTCCAGAACCCTAGCTGAACTGGAGACTGGTCCTGGGTCCTGTTGCAGCTAGGTCAGTGGGCCGCCTTCATCTGAGGTGCCCTGTACAGTGTGCAGCCTGCACTTGCACACAGAGGCTTCATCTGCTGCATGGACGGGGAGTGGTAGGAGCGTTTTGGGGAAAGGCAGCATGAGCAAGGACATAAGGTCATCAGTTGTGGTGGAAGGAGGACAAGAAAGGCTTGGACTCTGGAGAGCAGAGGTTGGGCTCTGAGGCCAAGAAGCCCGATGTGAGAGCTCCCGGCTAGAATGGGTAGGACTTGGCACTTGGAGGTACAGGGAAGAGGGAGGAGCAGAGGAGAAACTGTTCAGACAAATCCGGGGCCTGAGGTGATGGTGTGGGGTTGGGAGCCCCGCTCATCCTTGCCTGCCTTTCCAGTTTCCTGAGGTCGTCCCCCTGAACATTGGAGGGGCTCACTTTACCACACGCCTGTCCACTCTGCGGCGCTACGAAGACACCATGCTGGCAGCCATGTTCAGCGGGCGACATTACATCCCCACGGATTCAGAGGGCCGATACTTCATCGACCGAGATGGCACGCACTTTGGGTAGGTCTCGTTTCCTCCAGTTACCGTTACAGTCACAGCAAGCATGTTGCTGGGGCATAGTCTGGACCTTGGCATTCTACCCAGCATCTAAAGAGGAGACAACGTAAGGATGGAATTTAATGAGCATGCTCGTTGACCTGGGTTCTTACTTGCTACACCAGAGGAGATGAGACTGGCCATAGAACTTCCAGATCACACGCTGGCTGGTGTGAGGAAGCGGCTTTGGCCCTGTGTGGTCCAGGCTGGGGAGTGCCACTGCGTGGACAGGGTGGCGTGGTCTGACCTTGCACTGGGGACATCTAAGGTGGCTTTTGGGAGAGTGCCTACCAGTCAGGCGCTCAGCACTGCCCTGCAGAGGAAGTACAGTGCACGGTGGCCTGGGTCCCCTTCCCTCCCTGAAATAAAATAGGTGGAGTGAGGGTGGACACATGGCTGCCATCCCTCAGTTCACCAAGAGAGTCCTACAGCAGACACCCCCATTGTCACTGTAGTGTCAACACTGCAACATGAACATAAAGTATCAAAGCCCTTCATGATGAACGGTTTAAGGACTTCATGTCTCAGCTTCTTGTTTGTCATAGGAGAGATCATGGCTGCCTCCTGGCCTCTCAGTGAGGATTGAACTTTGGTGACCTCTAGCCAGGTGCTTGGATGCTTGGCTGGACTTTCTGCTCCTTCAGGGGCATGGAGATGACTCATGAATTGAGGTAGTCCTTAACCTGGCACCATATGTCTCCTTTTGTTCTCTGTGCTGACCTCCTGACTGGGGAAGGGTCATTTTCATCCTCAGCACGGAGCCTCTGGCCATGTGGTTTGCTTTAAAGTGTCTGGGTTTCCCCAGTGGGCTATCAGATGCCTGTGATGCTGAGAACACTAAGTGTCACATTGCTCTGAACGAACTATAAAAAGATCCTTGTTTGCAGGATGTTTGGGGAGGAAAGTACTGGCCCCAGCTGCCAGCTCCCGTGGCACTTTTAGCTGGACCTTGCTCCTGGGTTTTGTTCTCCAGAGCTCCTGAAGGTCTAAGAGCCCAGAGGACAGATTTAAGAAGGGACTGCGCAAGGAAATCGGGGTTTGACTCAAGGATAATGTGCCTAGGCCCAGGGGACTACTGTAGCTGGAGACTTGCCCAGGCAGGGGCATGGCAGAAAGCAAGCTACAGCAGCAGGCGGGCCTGGGCTGCTGGACTCAGGGCCATGACTTACCCTTTGCTGGGATGAGTGTTACCCTGCTAGAGCAGCTCAGGTTCCTGGCAGCCACCTCCCTGGGGCATTCTCCCTTGTGATCAGCACACTGTACCTTGGTTGCACACTTCCCTGGGGCCTGGGCTGCTGTGGCTCCTGCAGCAAGGGTTTCCTTAACCTCCCGGGCCTCCCAGGCCTACTAGGCCTACTTTAGAATGGAAGTGAGAGAGCACCGACCCCTGAGGGGGGTGGCACGTGAGCCACAGCTGACACAGAGGTGAGTGCTCTGGGCCTGCATTGAGGTGTAGGCTGATTGCTAAAGTGACAGCTTGATCTTGGGACTTCTTCGTTCATTTATTTTTTGGTACTGGGGATTGAATCCAGATTTGCTTAACCACTGAGCCACACCCCCAGCCCTTTTTATTTTTTGTTTTGAGACAGGGTCTCCTTAAGTTGTTTAGGACCTTGCTAAATTGCTGAGTCTGGCTTTGACCTTGGGATCCTCCTGTTTCAGCCTCCTGAGCCGCTGGGATTTCAGGCATGGGCTACAGCACCCAGCAGATCATGGGGTTTATTCATTCCCTTCCCACACTGATCAGTGATAGATCTGATACTCTCAGTACTAAATACAGACTCTGGAAATGGAATTAGAAGGACTGAATCTTGTTTAAGAAAGTGTGTGTGATTTTTTTTCCATCCCTGATACCAGTTGGCTAGATTCTGGGAGTAGGCATTTTACCTTCTCGGAGGCAATGTGTGGAATAGCAAGTTGCCTGGGCATGGCTGTTGGGTGTGCAGATTGTGACAGTCCTTGTTAAACATGGTTGCTCTGCAGACCTACTCATTCTGCCCCAAAGGGACCCATGAGAAATGAGCACCCTGTCCACAGAGCTCGTATGGGAATGTCTGTCACGCTTTGCTTGTGATAGTCCAAAGCTGGACCTTTCCCCAAGGATGGGCAGTGAAGTGTGGACGTCTATACTGTCATACAGGGACCTGCTACTTATGTAAAAGTCAAGAGAAGGAGCGATAAACAGAAACACTCACATGCACCCTGGTGGATAAATCTCAAAAGATGGTGCAGAGGGAAAGAAGCCATGTACAGAAGAGGACTACTGCAAGACTCTAGTTACTGGAATTTCAAGAAAAGGCAAAACTCCCACTTCACTCCTGTTAGAGTGGCAAAAATGAAGAAAATGAACAACAGATGCTGGAGGGGCTGTGGGAAAAGAGGAACACTGTCATACTGCTGGTGGGACTGCAAACTGGTTCAGCCACTCTGGAAAGCAGTGTGGAGAATCCTCAAAAAATTAAGGATAGAATCACCTTATGACCCAGCTATTCCACTCCTGTGTATTTTCCCAAAAGAGTTAGTTAGAATCAGCATATTATAGTGATGCGGTTTCATCAATGTTTATAGCAGCTCAATTTACTATAGCTAGACTATGGAACCAACCCAGATGCCCCTCACTCAACGAGTGGATTCAAAAACTTTGGTACATATATACAATGGAATACTACTCGGCCATTAGAGAAGATGATATTATGGCTTTTGAAATCAAATGGATGGAGATGGAAAGAATTACGCTCAGTGAAGTATCCCAGTCTCAGAGACTCAAGGGCTGAATGGTATCTCTCATCTGTGGAAGCTAGAATACATCAGGAAGCAGTATGTTAGATGGTTAAGTTAATAATAACTTCAAATTGTATGATTCTC
The DNA here is from genome assembly GCA_004027875.1 of Aplodontia rufa. NCBI lineage: Eukaryota > Metazoa > Chordata > Mammalia > Rodentia > Aplodontiidae > Aplodontia > Aplodontia rufa. The sequence continues at coordinate 14,812 of PVKS010025361.1, forward strand.
AACGCAGCATGGAGATACTTGTAGGAGTAAGGTGGGGGACAGGGTGTGGGGAGGGCTTAGGAAGAATATCTAGGAGACTGGAGGGTGGGAATATGGGAGAATCATCTCAGAAAGAGATCTCTGACTTCCACAAAATATCCATTTAACTCAGGGGCTTTCTGGGGGAAACAGCAATATGGGGAACCCAAGCTGGGCATCCATGACATGGCATTAGCCTTGGATAACTAAGTATATATACATTGGTTCTTCATTGTTTGACAATGTTTTCCCCTCAAGTGTAACTCCATATTCATCTATTAAATAAAAAATATGAAGAATAATTATAGAAAGAAAGAAAAGAAAAGGCAAAATTCTTTGTTGATAGAAGTTGGTGTAGTGGCCTCTGGAGGCCTTGCCTGGGAAGGGACACAGAGAAACCTGGAAACAGGAACATTTTTTTTTTTTTAAGAGAGAGGGACAGTGAGAGAGACAGAAAGAGAGAAACAGCTTTCTTTAGTTTTTCACATGGCCTTAGTTGCTCCAACACTTAGTTGTGTACGTGGTGCTGGAGTTTGAACCTGGGTCCTTGTACTTGCCAGGCAAGCGCTGAAACTGATGAGCCACCAGGAACATTCTTGATCATGGTCTGGGTGGTGGCTCTGACAGTGTATCTCCTGTGATTAAGATTGGTGCATTGGGTGTCTGGAGTGGTGGCTAAGTGGTTACAGCGCTTGCCCAGCATGCACAAGTACATGGGTTCAAACTCTAGCACCCACATACACAACTAAGTGTCAGAGCAACAAAAGCCATGTGAAAAACTCAATAAAAATTGATATTCTCTCTCTCTCTCCCCCCTCTCCCCCTCCCTCCCCCTCTCTCCCTCCCCCTCTCCCCCCTCTCCCTTTCTCTCCTTCTCTCTTAAAAAAAGAAAAAAAGATTGGCACTTTGTGGGGCTGGAGCGGTGGCTCAGTGGTTCCAGAGCTTAAAGTGCTTGCTTGGCAAGCATGGGGATGCAGGTTCAAACCCCAGCACCATGTATACAACTAAGTGTTGGAGCAACAAAGGCCACATGAAAAACTAAATTAAAAAATTGATTCTTTCTCTCTCTCTCGCTTTCTCTCATTGTCCTTTCTCAAAAAAAAAAAAAAAAAAAAAAAAGAAAGAAAAAAGAAAGAAAAAGAAAAAAGATTGGCCCTTGGGCCAGGGCTGCAGCTCAGCAGTTGAGTGCTCCCTACCGGCAACCGTATTTCATTGTTTCTAATTGCTGAGTAGAACTCCATGGTATATATGTACCACAGTTTTTGCATCCATTTATCCAGTGAGGGGCATCTGGGTTGGTTCCATAATTTAGCTATTGTAAATTGAGCTGCTATGAACCATAGATTTTGCTGTGTCGCTGTAATGTGCTGATTCCAACTCCTCCGGAAAAATACCCAAAAGAGGCATAGCTGGATCATTTGGTGGGTCCATCCCTAATTTTTGGAGGATTCTCCACACTGCTTTTCATAGGTGCTATGCCAGTCTGCAGTTCCACCAACAGTGTGCTAGGGATCTTACTTTCCCACAACCCCTCCAGCATCTGTAATTGTTTTTATTCTTCATTTTTGCCAGTCTGGCTGGAGTGAGGTGAAATATTAGTGTAGTTTTGATTTGCATTTCTCTGATTACTAGCGATTTAGAACACTTTCTCATGTATTCATTGGCTTGCTCAATTTCCTCCATTGAGAAGTTTCTGTTTAGCTCTTTGGCCCGTTTATTGATTGAGTTGTTTGTGTTTTTGATATTAAGCTTTTTGAGTACTTTGTAAATTGTGAATATTAGTCCCCTGTCAGAAAAATCACAGGCTGTGATTTTCTCTCATTATGTAGGAAGTCTCTTGACAATTTTGACTATTTCCTTAGTTGTGCAAAATCTTTAGCTTAATTGCATCCCACTCATTGATTTTTTACTTCAATTCTTCCACTTTAGGAGACGTGTTAAGGAAGTCTTTGCCTACTCCCAAATGCTGGAGTGTTGGTCCTGACTTTTCCTCTAGCAGTTGTATGGTAGCTGGTTTAATTCCTAGTTCCTTGATCCATTTTGATTTGATTTTTGTGCAAGGTGAGAGATACAGATCTAATTATAATTTTCTGCAGGTGGCTATCCAGTTTGTCCAGCACCATTTGTTGAATAGGCTTTCTCTCCTTCATGTTATATTTTGACCCCCTTTGTCAAAGATCAGATGTATAAAGATTTGTGGGTTTGTTTCAGGGTCTTCTATTCCATTGGTCTTCATTCCTATTTTGATACCAGCACCATGCTGTTTTTAATACTTCAGCTCTGTAGTACAGTTTTAGACCTGGTATTGCAAAACCACTTATTTCACCTTTCTTTGCTTAGTAATGTTTTGGCTATTCTGGGTTTCTTGTTCCAAATGAATTTGAGAATTGCTTTTTTCTAAATCTGTAAAGAATGACATTGGAATCTTGATGGGAATTGTGTTGAATCTATGAAGTGCTTTTGGCAGAATGGCCAGTTTGATTTTATTAATTCTGCCTAATCAAGAGCATGGAACATCTTTCCATCTTCACAGGTCATTTTGGATTTCATTCTTCAGTGTCTGATAATTTTCATTGTAGAGGTCTTTAACTTCCCTTGTTAGGTTAATTCCCAAGTAGTTTATTCTTTTTGAGGATATTGGGAATGGGACCGATGTCCTGATTTTTTCTTCTGCTCTATTATTGTTGGTGTATAGGAAAGCTATTTTCTAAACACTTTGCACATAGTAGCTAATTACATTAGGAGGTATTTTATTGTTTTCTCTCATTTTACATAGAGGTCAAGTTCACTTCACCAAAACTGCACAGCTGGCAACCTAGTTCTAGGTCCCGGACTCTGACTGCTGTGTGGCATCCCTGGGTCCCTTAGCTGCTGCTGATCCTCTCTTCCTCCCATTCAGAGACGTGCTGAATTTCCTGCGCTCAGGTGATCTGCCACCGCGGGAGCGCGTGAGAGCTGTGCACAAGGAGGCCCAGTACTACGCCATTGGGCCCCTGCTGGAACAGCTGGAGAACATGCAGCCGCTGAAGGGCGAGAAGGTGCGCCAGGCATTTCTGGGACTCATGCCCTATTACAAAGGTGAGGGGTCAACTACCCTGGACGTTCGGGGTGCAGGGGAAGAGGGCTGCAAGGCCCTGTCAGTTCCCAGGTCTTCACCTGAACAAGGGTCCATGGTTCAGCCAAAATACGGGAGAAGGGAGTCCTCCCTCTCAGCCACACTGGGAAGCTTCTGGCATAGGTGGGCCTGCTTGCCCATGCTAGGCAGGCCCCAGGACGGGGGCTTCCTTTTCTTGTTTAAGTCTGTACTTACCCAGTTCCTTCCCCAAGAAGTAGTCTCCTCCTGCGTCCTGCCCCTCAGGGGCTCTCTGTGCCCTCCTGCTGCCCCGCCCACCCCTACCCAGTGACAGGGGCCACGTTCGCCCCACAGACCACTTGGAGCGGATCGTGGAGATTGCACGGCTGCGGGCAGTGCAGCGGAAGGCCCGCTTCGCCAAGCTGAAGGTCTGCATCTTCAAGGAAGAGATGCCCATCACGCCCTACGAGTGCCCTCTGCTCAGCTCCCTGCGCTTTGAGCGCAGTGAGAGTGACAGCCCGCTCTTTGAGCACCACTGTGAAGTGGATGTGTCCTTTGGGCCCTGGGAGGCCGTGGCTGACGTGTATGACCTGCTGCACTGCCTGGTCGCAGACCTGTCAGCCCAGGGCCTCACAGTAGACCACCAGTGCATCGGGGTGTGTGACAAGCACCTGGTCAACCACTACTACTGCAAGCGCCCCATCTATGAGTTCAAGATCACGTGGTGGTGAGTCGCCCTGGCGAGATCCCAGAACCCGCCAGGGTGAGGGCTGAATCCTGGGGTGCAGCTCCCGGTGAACCTCAGGGCCAGTCCCAGGGCTGTGGCCGCAGGGCCTTCCCTGGAGGCTGGTAGGGTCCACTGAGGGCCTCCTCTGGAGAGGTCTGGTCATCCTGACCTTCAAGAGTGTTTGCCCACCCCAGGCTGCACCGCTGAGACAGGCGTGATTGCTTCTCAGTCTGGCTTTGGCCACCTCTCTGGGCCCAGTGCATCTGTGCACATATAAAATGTGATGGGAATTTAGCCACCTGGGCCCTGCAGCCCCTGGCTGAAGAGCGAAGCGGTCTCCCCCACTTCCCCGTGCCTCAAGAATATCGTCCCCTGCCCTGGCTGGGGTACAGACCCCTCCTCTCAGCATATGTTCTTTGCCACCTTTTGGAGATGTGACCCTAGCTGCCATAGCCATGTAGGTTGGTCTTAGAAAACCAGTGTTTACAGCCCTGCCTTGGGCCTTGGCTTCTCCACCTCCCACCAACCTACCTTGTTGCAGGGTCACAGGGCTGGAAAGCAGATTTCAGAGTGTCCCTTTGAAGGTGCCCTGGGTGAAACAGGAAGGATGCCTGTGCCTTCTGTTAGTCTTTGAAATGCTACATCATTTTTAGAGGCTCAGAACACCCCCTGGAGCCAGGCACAGTGGCACACACCTGTAATCCCAGAGACTCGGGAGGCTGAGGCAGGAGGATCACAAGGTCAAAGCCAGCCTCGGCAACTTAGGCCCTGAGCAGCTTAGGGAGATCCTTCTCAAAATAAACAAATAAAATGTCTGGGGGTGTGGCTCAGTGGTTAAGCGCCTCTGGATTCAATCCCTGGTACCCTCACCCCCCCCCCAAAAAAAAAGCACAGCTCCTGGGCTGCTGTTTCTTGTGTCCAGTGTGTGGCGGGTCCTCCTCCTCATACCCTGTGGCTTTTCCTGGGAACACAGTCCTCTGGGGACTCAACCTGGAGAAGGACAGGAGGGGCTGGGAGGCTCCACATTGTGTCACCCTGCAGGTCAGGAAGGGAAAGGCCCTGGTGACCTGCTCACCACCCACAATGGGCTGTGTCCTCCAGGGCACTGTGCAGCCCCACCAACAGGACGGGAGACGTGGTCTGCACGATGCTGGGTCTTCTGAAGGGTGGTTTTTTAATACGTACAGAATGGATGAGCTGGGTATGGTGGGGTGTGCCTGTGGTCCCCACTGTCAGGAGGCTGAGGCGGGAGGATGGCTTGAGCCGCAAGTTCCAGACCAGCCTGGGCAACAGAGCAAGACCGTCTCAAAAAAAAAAAGAAGCTGGCAAAGATGGCAGCATTAACCTCAGCCTCGCTGGATGTGGAGCTGCAGATGGAGTGTCGTGAGGAAGCCAAGGGTCTAACTGCAGTGACCTCCCGACCCACCTGTGGGAGGAGATCCAGGTGTGCCGAGTGCAGATCCAGAGTGCAGTCCTGTGCACTCTCACATGGGCCATGCAGAATTGGAGGTCATTCAGGTGATGCATGTTAGCTGGCTCTCAAGAGCAGATGGGGGCTGCCTGGTGCTTGGCCCTTACTGTGGCTCTGGTGGTGCTTCTGGCTGCCTCCTGAGCATGTGATTGTGGCAGCGGGCAGACTTCAGGAGGAGCATGCATGGCCAGAGCACAGGGAGTGAGGGGTGCCCCCCCCAGCAGCCACCCACCCCAGCCCCTGCAGCTCCCTAGCAGTGCTTGGCTGATGTGAACCCATGGGAGGAAATGACTCCCCAGAGTCAGGCTGGCTCATAACTAGGCCCTGCAGGCTCCCCTGGGTTGCAGGGCTGCTGGCCATGCACAGGCCCTGTGGCTCTTGCTGAAGACGCCCATTCTCAGCCCCTTGGTTGTCCTCACAGGGCTGTGTCCTGTGCCACCGTGGGCAGGGGCCTGAACTCCTGGACTGGAGTGAGCCCCACTGCACCTTTGCTGGGTGCTGGGACTCCAGGGATGCCCCATGCCCCCCGCACCTGACCTTCCTTCCCCCTTGTAGATGACTCTTTGCTTCGTATTTTGTCCCATGGTTGAGGGTATTGGGCATGCCATGTGCTGGATCCTCTTATAGAAGCAGGTGGGTTTCTTTTTCTATGAACAAAAATCTTTGACTTTTTAACCCAGTGAACTCTCTACTTTTTTGTGGCAGCAGGACTTTTATTTATACTAGCAAATGTATTTATCATGACTGTGCCTTTGGCTAGTGGAACTGTAACAGGAGGGCTGTGTTGTACCAGATACTCTGATGTGGCCTTCCGCACCCGCTCTGACCTCAGCCACCCTGGAACTCCTAAGTCCTGACAGACTCCAGTGGCCCTGTGTGGCCGCTCGGGTGAGACAGCGTGGAGCCTGCTGGTGTACAGTGGCTCTGTGCGTACCTCCACCGTCCCTGCCCACCACACGGCCAGGAAAGGACAGAATGACAGGGACAGCACTCCCCCCGCTGCAACTGCAGCTCAAGTTCCCAGGGCACCAGGCTTGTTGGTTGGAAGGTGAAGTTCTGAGGGGCTGGGACCACATGGTGCATGCCAGCCACTGTGACATGCAGGAAAGACTGAGGTGAAGCCACACCCAAGCACACCTGTCCAGGAGTGGCCTAGTGGTGATGCCCTGAATGGAAGAAAGGAGTTGGCATCCTCTGCTTCCTCCACCTCCATCACCCGACTGCCCCTGCATTGTGAGGAGCAGCCAACCATGTTCCCGAAACTTCTCTTCTTCCTCCTGAGGCTTGGGACATTCAGGCTCTGTCGGCACCCCGTGCCTCAGGCTGGCCTGGTGATGTGGCCCTCCTGTCCCACATGCCTGCTGGAGGGCTGGGAAGTGGGCCTGTTGGGGAGCAGTGGGGTGGAGAAGCAACACGAGGAAGTAGCTCGCCTGCATCCTCCCAGGAGGAGTCTGAACTCTGCCCTCCCGCGTGCCTTCTTCACGTTGATTCTGATATAAACAATTAAGCTCTCTTGGCTTCTGTTTTGCTGTGGCTCTTGCATGACGATGATGTGTATCTCATGGTCCTTAAAAGAGAATGACCTTGCTGGGCACAGTGGCACACACCTGTTATCCCAGCAACTCAGGAGACTGAGAAAGGAGGATCTCAAGTTAGAGGCCAGCTTTAGCAGCTTATGAGACCCTGCCTCAAAAAATCAAAAGGCTGGGGATGTGGCTCAGTGGTAGAGTGCCCTGGGTTCAATCCCTGGCACCAGAAGAATAAAGAGAGGCTTTAACTATTTGAAGCTAGGGGCATGAGGGGGAGCATTTGGGGGAATTCCAGAAGAAACCTACAAAAGTGGGGAGGTGGCATGTGGGAGTAGGTGGTGGCCCGTGTCCCTTGTCCTCTGCTCGCTGGCTCTGCTGGTCACAGCTTGCCTGAGCATCTGTGCGGAGCCTCTGCCATCAGGTGGTGTTAAGAGTGAAGAACTGGGACTGGGTTCTGTGCCCATCTTCTCGGAGACCTCTCATCTCTACTCTGCCCCTGCCTGGCCTCAAAGCGTCTCCATGGCTGTTTTGAAAGTCGGTGTGTGTTGGGTGCCGCTCTAAATAAAAGTGGCACTTCCCTGGGGCCAGTGCTGACCTCCGCCCTGATGTGAGGGTGGAGGCAAGGTTGGCTGCAAAGGCCTTCAGGGTCTCCCCAGCCTCAACCCTTCTCAGCCCTTCTCAGGCAGGAGTGCCCCCTGCACAGTGCACAGCTCGGGCCTTTTGGGGCCAGAGTGCTCGCATCATGTGGCTCGCGGCTCTCTTCCTTCTGAAGGAAGCCCCTCCTCAGGTCACCACCTTGCCTCGGAGCAGCAGTGGCTCCCAGTGTGTGTGGCCTCCATGGTGAAATGCCTGTCCCCTGACTCCAAGCTGGGCACTGCCCTATCTGTGGAGTCAGCTCCTGGTCAGCCACGATAGTGGAGTGCTGAGGTGCTGGGTGGCTGTGGCACCCCGTGGCTGCTTCCTTGAAGCTCTGCCTTTTCTGGCTTACGTCACCCTTGCCACATGTCCTGATCACTGGGCACAAAGCAGCTGCACCCAGGAGCACAGCCCTCCCTCTTGGAAGCTCCATGCCCACCTGTCATGCTCAGGGCTTCCCCCTGGCCTGTGAATAAGGGAAAAGAAGACGCTGTAGGAAGACCACAGGGACATTGTCCCAAAGTCAGGTGTGGCAGCACCTGCCTGCAGTTCCAGGTATTCAGCAGGCTGAGGCAGGAGTCCAGGGCCAGCCTGAGCAACACTGGGAGCTGCTGACTCCTGGAGAAGAGGAGAGAGAGTTCCTCAGAGCCTGCATTCCTGACAGCTGACGAGGCTCTTCTGGAAGTGTCAGCTGGTGGAGAGTGCCGGTCACCTTGAGTCTGATGGTGCTGCTGGGTGGGCACAAAGGAGGGGTGCTGTGCAGGACACTGAGCCCTCAGACGCATCTGTGCAGAGATGCAGGTGGGAAAGGGCACTGTGCTGAGCCCTGGCCCACAGGGTGTTTGCAGCCAGGACAGTAGAAGTAGGGCAGGTGGCAGCATTTGCTTGAGGGCTTGCACCTGCCTGGCCATGAGGTGCCACGCTTCTGTGGGCCACAGAGCGAGGGGTCTCACGTGAGATTGGGGTCATTTTGGAGAGGAGAAAGGTGGATGTTCACAGGCAGCGGTAAGAAACCAGTGTTTCAGATCTGTGCACCTGCTCTTACTTCCTGGGGTGTTTGTTTTGTTTGTTTTATTTTATTTTATTTTATTTAAGAGAGTGGAACAGTGAGAGACAGAGAAAGAGAGAAACAACTTTATTTAGTTTTTCACATGGTCTTAGTTGCTCCAACACTTAGTTGTGTACGTGGTGCTGGGGTTTGAACCCGGGTCCTTGTGCTTGCCAGGCAAGCGCCAAAACCGCTGAGCCACCGCTCCAGCCCCATGTTTTGTTTGTTTTAAAGAAAGGGAGAAAATGAGAAACAGGATCAATTTTATTTTTCCATCTGGCCTTCATTTCTCCAACACTTGGTTGTGGAAGTGGTGCTGGGTTTGAACCTGGGACCTTGTGCATGCCAGGCAAGCACTCCAACCACCGAGCCACTGCTCCCATCTTGGAGTGTGGTTTTGAGAGGTTTCCAGTCACCTATGAAGAGTTAAGTATCATTACGTGCCTCTTTATCTGCAAAACAGAGGAGAGAGATGGGTCCCCAGTTTATAGCCTACCTAGTCAGGCATGTGTGCCCCCTGGTGGAGAAGGGTGCTGCGCATGGGGCCGTGAGTGGAGGATGGCAGAGCTGGGGGTACGGGTCCTGGGACCCTGCACCTGGCAGGATGACCTGGGTGGCTGAGCTGACCATTTTCTGCAGCCCCCTGGGCCCAGCTGCATGGAACAGCTGTGCTCCTGAGTGCACAGGGAGCAGTGCCCAGGCTGCCGCCCGGGGACCAACACTGACGATGGAGCAGAGTTGCTGGGCGTCTGGCTCCTTCATCCTGGTGATGACCTCCCAGCTTCTGTCCTGGCTTTGGCCTTGGTTTCTTATGCTCATGGTGTGCTCTTGTCTCTGTCCTTTACTGCCCTTGACTTCCTGTCCTCTTTCCCTCACATTTTCCTGACATGTGCTTCAGCTTGATTTGTTTGAAAAATATAATTTTAGGGGATGGAGCGGTGGCTTGGTGGCTGCAATGCTTGCCTGGCATGCGTGAGTATGTGGGTTTGAACGTCAGCAACATGTACACAACAAATTTGATTCTCCCTCTGTGTCCCTCTCTCTAGAAAAAAAAATATGACTTTAATACTCCAACATACCTTCTAAATAAAGCACGTGCGTGATGAGGAGGCATTCTTCCAAGCAGGTGTAATTATGTGCTTTTTTTCTTCCCCATTCGTCTTTGCAGTGATCTTAGTATCTGTGAACACACCTGTGTCTAAAACCTAAATATAAGGAAAACTGACATTGACACTATAAAATTCATACATTTGGGTATGTCCAATTGCCAAAATTTTACTTCCTTCTCCAAAATGCCTGCCCTCCCCGACCCCACACAGCGACAGCAGCCTCGGGAACAGGGACCTTGTTCTGAGACATGACGTGGAAACCCTGGGAGTCCACTCCTAGTCAGTTTTCCTGTAAGAAATGCCTGCGAGAATCAGCTCAGGAAGAAAAGGGCTTATTTTGGGTCAGAGTTTGGTCCATGACTTACTGACATGTGGAAGTACACCTTGGTGGGAGGACTTGGAAGAAAGCCTTTAGTTCTTGGCTGGGAACAAGAGAAGGGGAGCAGGGTACTCTAGGGGGCGTGTCCAGGAGCTGGCCCATGCCCACAATGGGCACTGCCTCTGACCTTCCCAGCCCCTCCCCAAGGTGCTGAGCAGGAGACCAAGCCTTCTGCTTCTGTTTCCTTGAGTGGGGTCTGGCTGGTTGCCCTGGCTGGGCTTGAAGTGGGGGCTCTGACAGCACCTTTGCAGCCTCCCACTCCCCGTTATGGTTGTATGTAATGGTGAGTCCTTGTTACGCTTTCGTATGTGCCAGTGTGTGCCTTGAACACTCAGGCATTTGGAGGACATTTAGATCTGTGCTGTAGTGCCCCTCCAGCCATTTGACCCCAAGTGGAAGCAGGACCTCCGTGCAGCCGACAGAACAGGTAAGGAGCAAGCCACGGACCCAGTCCTGCCTGCCACGGGGACGATGTGGAGCCCGGAAAACACCCCATAGCAGGGGCGTGTGGTCAGATCGTGACACACCTTTCCAGCCTAACTGCAAGCTGTGTCGATCCGATTTGCCCTTCCAGAAAGCATGACTTGTAGAGAATTCTAGTGTTACCCCAGGTTGTCTTTTCCTGCTTCGTCTGATCTTGGCAGGTCACCTTGCTCCAGTGGATCTTGGCAGCAGGGGCATTAGAAATGGAACCCCAAAGCAACAAGAAAGTAGGAGCTTGGCCCCCATGAGAAGAAACAAGGGTGAGGCCGGGATGCGGCTCGGTGGGGACACTTGCCGGGCACACAGGAGGCCCTGGGTCCAGCCAGTGCCACAAGGAGAAAGGAAAGACAGGTTCAGGTCCTGTGAAGAAAGCTTCATGCCTTTGGCCTTCTTGTAATGGGTGTGATGGGATCACGAGTAGGTCAAGTCCCAAGAACATGGTCAAGTTCTGTAAATGCCTTCACCGTTATCTCTCGACAGTGAAGTCACCAGGCCATCTCCACCCACCCTTCTGCTCACGGCGGACCTGTCCTCTGCCTTGCCTTACCCAGCGTGGGGTAGCCAGCTGCTGCAGCAGCTCTGTGGCCTGACTGCCCGCTTCTTTGTCCCAGGCAGGTGGTTGCTCTTTACTCTGATGTCCCTGGATTTTCGTATCAGGCCTGCTTGGATTTGGAGAGAATTTTCAACCCTCTGCACAGCTCCAGGAGCTGCGGATCCCGTGTCTATCTCCACATCAAGGGCAGAGGCTGTGCCTGCAGGCGTTCACTGAGCAGTTCAGCTAGCCACCTGCCTCATCCAGGAAGGGGTGAGACCTGGAAACCAGTTCACCGGGAGCTTCTTAAAAGATGTGGACTTCCTGATAGCTGGCCACATTGCTTAGCTGAAGTGAGGAGTCAGTTCACAGCCAAGGTGGAATGTGGGCATCCAGACACATTGAGGCACATTCTGCCAGCTGCCCAACTCTCAACAGTGTCTGTTGGTGCTGAGGGCAAACAAGAAGTCTGTATTGCAGTTAGGTGTGGGTGCCCTCCACCAAGGCAGGCAGCACCTCCATCCAGAGGCTTCATCAACACAATGGCACCGTGTATAGTGGTCACACTGCAGGGGCAGTGCACTTGGGAACTGAGATCCACAGGGGAGTGACCCAGACAGTCCCTCCAAGGCACTTCTGTGGTATTGGAGGTGCACTGGATGCTCCCAGAGGAGGGCCTTGCAGGTGGCCTTGCTGGCCTTGCCAGAGTGGAAGGCCCTGAGGGTGGCCATGCTACAAGAAGAGGGCCTTGCAGGTGGCTGCACTCCCAGAGGCAGGTCCTGAGGTGGCCGTGCTCTGAGAAGCAGGGCTGACTGGGTCTGTGGGTTCCTCCCCATTCTTGTCTTTTTAGGAGTAAGTTAGGCAGCTTCATAGCTGAAATCCCGGTGTCTTCTCCCCTGCTCAGCCTCACATCAGTGTGAGGACACACTCAGACATGTCAGGGTCCCAAGGAGCCTCTCCCTTGTTCCTGCATATGTCTTCCTGACGCAGGTACTGGCTGGGACAGCAGCCCTGTGGTGTGAGCTGTGTGAGCCACAGCGGCCTTGCAGGGGCGTCTGACGCAGCTGCAGTGAACCTGGGTGCTCAGCCCCCAAGGTGAGCCAAGTCAGGTTCTGTGGATGTCCTGGCGTCATGCACACCGTCGCGGCCAGCAGAGAAGCACACCCCTCAGTGCTGCTGAGCAGGAGAAGCTGATGCAGCTGCTCACACAGGTGCACACCAGCAGGCACTGGGATGCGTGGCAAGGGAGGAAGCAGACTCGTGCCTTCACATGTCACCCATTGGAACCAGGAAAGGATGTATGGAGACCTGTGGGGACCTTGCATCTCATGTGCTGATCCATGACACCTTGGGCACCCCTGCCTGGTTTGCACTTAGCGTCCGGTATTCAGGAGAGAGGGACCACACGAACTTTTTTTTTTATTAGATGGATATAGAGTTACAATTGAGGAGGAAACATTATCAAACATTCAAGAACCAATGTATGTATACTTAGTTATCCAGGGCTAATGCCATGTCATGGATGCCCAGCTTGGGTTCCCCATGTTGCTATTTCCCCCAGAAGAGCCCCTGAGTTAAGTGGATATCGTGGAGGTCATACATCTTCTGAGATGATTCCCCCATATTCCCACCCTCCAGTCTCCTAGATATTCTTCCTAAGCCCTCCCCACATCCTGTCCCCCACCTTACTCCTACAAGTATCTTAGGGAGTCATCTCTATGCTGCGTTGAGAATCATACAATTTGAAGTTATTATTAACTTAACCATCTAACATACTGCTTCCTGATGTATTCTAGCTTCCACAGATGAGAGATACCATTCAGCCCTTGAGTCTCTGAGATTGGGATACTTCACTTAGCATAATTCTTTCCATCTCCATCCATTTGATTTCAAAAGCCATAATATCATCTTCTCTAATGGCCGAGTAGTATTCCATTGTATATATGTACCAAAGTTTTTGAATCCACTCGTTGAGTGAGGGGCATCTGGGTTGGTTCCATAGTCTAGCTATAGTAAATTGAGCTGCTATAAACATTGATGAAACCACATCACTATAATATGCTGATTCTAACTTGGGAAAATACACAGGAATGGGATAGCTGGATCATAAGGTGGTTCCATCCTTAATTTTTTGAGGATTCTCCACACTGCTTTCCAGAGTGGCTGAACCAGTTTGCAGTTCCACCAGCAGTGTGACAGTGTTTCTCTTTTTCCCACAGCCCCTCCACCATCTATTGTTTGAATTTTTCTTTTTTGCCACTCTAACAGGAGTGAGGTGGTATCTCATTGAAGTTTTGATTTGCATTTCCCTTATAGCTAATGATGTAGAGCATTTTCTCACATACTTACGGGCTTTCTGGACTTCCACTAGTGATAAGTTTCTTTTAAGATCCGTAGCCCATTTATTGATTGGATTATATGTGGTTTTGGTGTTTGATTTCTTTAGTTCTTTATATATTCTGGATATTAGCCCTCTGTCCGAAGTGTAGCAGGCAAAGGTTTTCTCCCGTTCTGTCGGTTCTCTCTTGATGTTCTTGACTAAATCTTTATCTGTGCGAAAACTTTTTAGTTTAATTGCATCCCATTCATTTATTCTTGAGTTTACTGCTTGAGCCATGGGAGTTTTGTTAAGGAAGTAGCTGCCGACTCCTACGTCCTGTAGTGTTCACTCTACTTCTTTTTCTAGTAAGTTTAAAGTTGTTGGCTTAATATCCAAGTCTTTGACCCATTTTGATTTAATTTTTGTGCAGAGCAAAAGATAAGGATCCAGCTTCAGTTGTCTGCACATGTCCAATTTGACCAACACCCTTTGTTGAACAGACTTTCTTCCACACTATGCTTTTGCCCCCTTTATCAAATGTCAAATAGTTAAATATATGGGGGTTTGTTTCAGGATCTTCTATTCTGTTCCACTGATCTTTGGTTCTGTTTTGATACCAATACCATGCTGTTTTTGCTACTATAGCTCTGTATTATAATTTCAGGTCAGGGATTGAGATACCCCCTACTTTTTCCTTCCGGTAGAGTAATGTTTTGGCTAGTCTGGGTCTCCTGTTATTCCATATCAACTTGAGAATTGCTTTTTGTATATCTGTGAAGAATGCCATAGGCATCTTGATGGGGATTGCATTAAATCTGTATAGGGCTTTGGGTAGAATGGCCATTTTTATTATATTGATTCTGCCTAACCATGAGCATGGAATGTTTTTTCATCTTCTCAGGTCCTCTGTAATTTCTTTTCTTAAGTGTTTGATAGTTTCCTTTGTAGAGGTCCTTAATATCCTTTGTAAGGTTAATGCCCAAGTATTTCATTTTTTGGAGGAAATGGTGAATGGGAAAGATTTCCTGATTTCTTCTTCTGTGGATTTGTTGCTGGAGTAAAGAAACGCTAGTGACTTATTGGAGTTGATCTTGTAGCCAGCTACTTTGCTAAAATCGCCTATAAGCTCTAGGAGTTTTCTGACCGATGTTATTGGGTCTTCTAGGTATAGAATCATGTCATCAGCAAATAGAGATAACTTAACTTCCTCTTTTCCTATGCTTTCCTTGCTCTGGCAAGGGTTTCAAGGACTATATTGAACAAGAGTGGGGAAAGTGGACAGCCTTGTCTTGTACCTGAATTCAGTGGAAATGCTTTCAGTTTTTCTCCATTGAGGATAATGTTGTCTATGGGTCTGTTGTAAATGGATCTGACATAGTTAAAGTATCTTCCCTTGATCCCTATCTTTTCCAGAGTTTTGAGCATAAAGTGGTGTTGAATTTTATCAAATGCCTTCTCTGCTTCAATTGAGATGATTATATAGTTTTTGTTTTTAATTCTGTTTATGTGGTGAATTGCATTTATTGATTTGCGTATGTTGAACCAGCCTTGTTTTCCTGGCATGAAACCCACTTGATCATGATGTATTATCTTTTTAATGTGCTTTTGTATCCGATTAGCTAAAATTTTATTAAGGATTTTTGCATCAATGTTCATCAGGGAAATTGGTCTGTAGTTTTCTTTACTTGACAGGTCTTTGTTGGGTTTTGGAATCAGTGTAATGTTTGCTTCATAAAAAGTGTTTGGGAGTGATCCCACTCTATCAATTTCCTGAAAAAGCTTGTAGAGGATCGGTGTTAGTTCTTCTGTGAAGGTTTGGTAGAATTCTGCC
>PVKS010025362.1:0-29959 GCA_004027875.1 Aplodontia rufa
ATGGGGGAACCATCCCAGAAGCCGATGTCATTCCTCCATGAGCTACCCATTTAACGCATGAGCTCTTCTGGGGAAACTGCAACAAGTAAAACCCAAGGTGGTCATCCATGTTTTGGCATTTGCCCTGGATAACAAAGTTTATATCCATTGATTGCTAATGTTTTGATAATGTTTCCCCCTCAACTGTATCTCTATATACTTCTAATAAAAAAAAATGGTAAAGATAAAAAAAAAAGAATAAGCTTTTAAAAATAATTTCAAAACCTAAACTATTTGTCTTATAGGTAATTTCTGTTGATTTCTATTTCAGTTGTGTGTTAGTTACACTCTTGCTCTTAGCCATATAGTAAGGAGAAGGCTGACATTCCTTATTCTTTTATTTTTATAGTATATGTGCTTCCGGCCAGAAACATCAGTACCTATGGTGTTTTTGGCTGTTGGAGGAAAACAAAAATACCTAGAGAGCCTTGAAACTGTACTATTAAAAGTACAGTACATATTTTTAACATTGTTATTTAGTATTATCTTATTAGTAGACGCATGGAAATTTGGTGCACTTGGGAACTGAACCAAATAACAATGGGTACTATAATACTTTTAAGTTCCCATATTACCATTTTAGTTCTGAGTGAAAAACACAAGTTGCTACAGCGGGGAATGGGCTTAAGGGAGGAATAATGGGAATCAGTAAAATGAGGCCAAAAAAGATTCCCCAACTCCAGGATTGACAAACTCTGGCCTGTTTTTGATCAGGTCTCACTGGTGGCTACCACACTGTAGCAGCAGTCAACATCTGTAATCCACAAGACTTAAAGTACTGATCATCTGGCCCTTTGCAGAACCAGATTCCAACCCCTTCCTTAACCCCTCCTGAAAGCACAAAACTCCTCTCTAACAAAACCGCGGATTGAACAGGACTCATCGAGTAGCTATTATGCAGCATCACTATTCTAAGTGATGAGGGTATAGCAGTGCAGGAAGAAAAAGAAGAAGAAGAAGAAAAAATAAAAGGAAAGTTGTGGCTCTGGTGGAGCCTACATACGAATAGTACAAAATAATAAATATTACTTTCAAAGTATAGGTACTGAGAAAGTGATTAAAGCCTGGGGGGAAATTATAAAACAAAGAAAAGAGATACAGATAGCATTAGCTCACTGTGGACCAGGTGCTGTTTTAAGCACTTTTCATACACTAATTCATTGAATACTCATAACACTCTGATGACATATTTATTTCCACTTTATAGCTAATAAAACAGGCACAGAGAGGAGACCCAAGTCACACAGCTAAAAAGTAGCTCTGATGCCAGACAGTCTAGCCTTATATTCCAAGTTCTTAATTTACATTGTGCTTGCTCTTTGTGCAGAAAGAGAATGGCTGAGTGTTACCATTTTTAATATGCTAATCAGGAAAAGCCTCGCTGATCAAGTGACACGGATGAGAGTCCTAAAGGAAGTGAAGGAGAAAGTCTCCTATCTGGGAAAAGCTTCCAAAGAGAAGAAGCAGGAGCAAATGAAAAAGCCTGAGGAGGGAGAGCTTGATGTGTACTTGATTTTGGAGGTCAGTGACTGGAAGGTCATGAGGATTTGCAGAGAACGCAGTCCCACAGGCATGGAGGATACAGTCAGGGAGTGGGGAAGTGGTGAGGCACTGGGATCTACGACCTCACAGCCATGGCAAGGACTCTGACTTGAATAGCCACCGTGATGGAAACCATCTCAGGGTTTTAAGCTGAGGAATGATACAACAGGAATTCTGTTGGATGACAGGGAGGGATCTAGGTGGGAATCAACAATGTAGCTTACTTTTTACTCCCCTGAGAAACCAAATAATACTTGTGCAATCATTTAATTCTGGAAAATGTACTTTACATGCATAATTATGGTCTTTTTGATGTTTATCTTTGCTCTCTACCCAACCCATTAGGCCACAAAATACAAAGCCAGAGTGCTACTTCCTACTTCTCTATGTTTGCAAACATGCAGTTATAGGAACCTTTTCAACAAATGCTAAATTCCCTGGATTTGGGGAATGAATTTAGAGTTGAATAATGGAATCTCTAGAGATGTAAAAATCTGCTGATACCTTAGAAAACTAAAGGGAGGGAAGAAGTGGTAAGCTGAGGACTGGATCCCCAGACCTTATTAGGGGCTGCAGGAACATAGGGTTGTGTGGCTGGTTCTCCTACTAGTGATTTGTTCTTTGGGTTAATGAACTAAATCAAGATGGGTTTCTCAGATTGCCAACTTTACATGAAATGACTGTCACTACATTAACTAATATATGCTAGCAAATACCACCAATTCCTCCCTAGAGTCACAACATGGACACTTTTTGTTTAAGTTAAATAAATAAATAGCAACTGTCATAGTGGAGTTGGTGGAAACAAATCTTCAAAATATTTATTTCAAATATATGTAGAATTTTTTTGATTACGGTTATATAACCATTATTTGTTGAAGTAAAACCTGTCATAGCTTCTTTTTTTAATTCCTAAATTTTTAAGAGAATTTGAGGCTGTACCTTTCTTTTTGTTTGAAGCTAGCACCTGATAAAGAATGAGTAGAAAAGGCTGAAGACATCATCCTGCTAACCTCACCCAACTGTGACAATGGGATCACAGTGTCCCCGGAGCCTAACAGAGAGCAGCTCTCTAAAATTGCTAGGCAGAAAGCGAATGTACTCCAGGACTCCGTTTGCACAGGAGAAGGGTGAGGCTTGCAACTGCTATTCAGGAGTTTACCAAGGTTTCTCAACTTGCTGGAGATCCCAGTGTGTAAGTAAAAGGTTAAACAAGTCTTTTATTGCTACCATGAGAGGAGTGGAAATCATGAACAGCTGTTTGGCAAAAACTCTGGTGACACTATGTTGGAAGAAATATTGGACCTCAAGTGGCCACCTGAAATGCTACAGACCTGAGATGTGGGTTCAAGGAACTGAGCTATATGAAAGTGTATGGGGAGGGTAAGGTTAACAGCCCAAAGAAAGGAATCAGAACTTAATTACCCTCTACCCCAACGTTAGCAGCCCAGAGGGAGGTGGGAATATATTCAAGAGCAGTTTTTAAGTCCTAGAAAGCCAGCTCACAGGACTGACATTAAGAGCTGAAAAAACTACTGCTCTGGGCCTGATATTTCAAGTCTGCAGGTAAAATTTTTTTAAATATCCTCATATCTAGGTTCTGATAAAGAATTTTTCTGAGAGAGAATATTTTAGAAAACTCAGAAATTGAAATTGGAGTGGGCTTCTTTCTTTCAGAGAGGTCAGACGCCAGAACCACTAGATCACCAGGTGGAAGCTAGATGGCGAGGCTCCTCTCCTGGCTCCCCAGCTCTGTGGGAATCGTTCTCCTCTGGGACTTCCTGCAGTGGAAAGTCAGGCAAGCTGTCAGGGAGAGTCTAACAGCAGCTTATAGAGGGTTATGGTCCTCGGTGCTAGAGTTACCCAAATCTAGCAGTGTCTCAAGTTACCTGATTTCCTCTGGACAGAACAGGGGATCCCAGTCCTTCCTCTGCTGAGGTACAACCAACAGCTCAAGGCTCTGTAAACAAGAGACCAGTTAGAGGCAGAACTTGCATAGAAAAAACCTGTTTTAAATAAAGGCTAGTGAAATGTTTAATCTTCTTACTGCATATTAGTTTTGTTAAAAAAGGTAGCCCACATCTTTGCAGATGGCTAGCAAATGGCAGAAAAGCCTATTTTAATCAAGCAATCCATTCCTTATGATGGTGGAAGAGAAACCGACTCTCATCTATTAAATCCTTTTTTATCTGTAAGAGATCAGGTAGTTCTAGTTCCATATGTGACCTCCCCCACAGGTATCTTTCCTAAAAAAGACTGGCAAAAGCTGAAAGAAATCCTTAGCTAACCAAAGATCCCTACCTGTGGAGAAGTTCAGGAAGTATTCAGTCAGGGTGGGTGGGAAGGAGGAGAGACCCATTAACTGTGCAATGAAGCAACAGAAAACTGACCTTCCGTTTCAGAAAAATGCATATATGTCCTATTTAATGAAAATGTTTTAATATTCTACTTTGCCTTAGTAATAAAAATTACTAGAGTCTTTCACAAACGGAAAGGATCCTTGACCCCTGGTCTCCTTCCACACTCACACAGGCTTGTAGACAATGATGACAAGGGGAGGAGCATTAGCTGTAATTGTCCCTAAATTCTACTCCCTGCAAGAATGGACACTTTTATTAACAGATGCTGAGGGAAGACAAAACTTGACTTATTTCATAGAGAAGAAAAGCTTTCATTCCACCTGGTCTATGGCTACAAGGAACAACGTATGGGTTGGATCACGATGCTCAGGAGCCTACGAAGGTACTTAACTGTCACACTAACACCTAACACACTGGAAGTAGTAGTGGGCAAGTTTAAAAATACAGTTGGGGAGCCAGGCACATTGGCGCGTGTCCACAGACCCTATAACTTAGGAGGCTAAGGAAAGAGAATTCCAAGTGCAAGGTCAGCCTCAACAACTTGGCAGGACCTGGTCTCAAAAATAAAAAGGACCGGGGATGCAGCTAAGTGATTCAGCATCGCTGGGTTCAATTCCCAGCACACACACACACACACACACACACACACAAAGAAAGAAAAAAAGAAAAAAGAAGGAGAAGTAGTACAGATGGGACAGACATACAATATGACAGATGCCAAAAGCCAAGGTGCTGCAGAGAGAGGGACTTGGCAGATGCCTGGATCTCCAAAAACTGTGAAGGATCTGGAGGAGTACACGAAGATATCCTTCAGTATTTCTGATGGAGTTACTGGACAGCATCCCAATGACCTGCCAGAAAAGGCAGCTGCAAGCTGTTGGAACCGCCAGTCAGTCCAAAGCGTTGGAGAGCCGAGAATGTCCAAACTGCACCACTAAACAAAGCATATGTGGAAAATGAGGCAAGAACAGTGGAACTCAAACAAGGTGTCAGGTAAAAACGCAGCACAGAGCAACACGCTCTGTTTTAAATCCCCGGAGCTTGGAATGTGTTAGATGCTTTACCAGCCATGGACTTGGGGTGAAAAGCAGTGGTCTCCTCATTAAAGGTGCTGCTCTTGTATTTGTTTTCATATACAGAACATTTGGGGGCTTAAGAATTCGTAAAATGAACGGGAGAGAACAAGAACAAGGTTGACCGCAGAACCAACGCCACAGTGCTGTTGGGTCTGGCAAAGGGGTAAAATTCAACTCATGTACAGGTTTCTTATTCTGATTCATAGAAGATTTCAAAGTATAGCTAGATTTCTGAGCCTAATCTGTGTTAAGGCTTGTCTATAGGTGGAGGAAGAGTTTCAACTGTGTCCCTCCAAAATTTGTATGTTAAACTCCTGAACTCCAATACCCCAGAGTGTGACCTTTTTTGAACAGTCTTCAGAGAGAATTTAGATTAAATGAAACCACTGGAGTGGACCCTAATCTAACATTATTGGTGTCCTTATAAGGAGGGAAATCCGGATAAGAGACAAACGTATAAAGGAGAAAATGGCCATCTACCTGCCAAGGAGGGAGGCCTGGAATAGACCCCTTGCTCACAACCCTCAGACAGAACCAAGCTCGCCACAATGCCTGCAGCATGCAGAACTCTCCTGAAAACCCTTGCTCCATGCAGGAAACAATCTGCTAGCCACAATACAGACTCTTCAGTGACAACAGCAAGCCAACTGCTTTCTATGCTTCACTAATCAACAAGATACTAATTCAATCTGGTACAGCATATTCAGCAATTTCAACATCGTAACAAAATTTATAAAGTGATTATTTGCTTCTAGATTCCTACTGACAGATCCAGCAATGACCTCCAGAGGTATCCATCAGAGTGTGATATTACAAAGGTATTGTGCATGTGTGGTTGTTTTTCATACCTTTTCATGCACCCCTACCAAGTATAATTAAGCATGTCTACAAATCTGAAAAAGGGGGGAAAATGAAATAATACACAAACCAAATTTGAAAATAGGAAATAAAACTGTCCTAAATCAAAGATAAAATTATAATAAGCAAAATCACAGCAACATTTATCAGCTTTTTGCAGAGAAAGGCTTATGCTAGGATGCCAGCAGAGCACACACACAGACATATGACATACACATCAAAGCAATCTCATGATTGACAAGTAGTTTTATATCAACAATGAAATTGCTTAATTCTTTCAATTCAAATTTTTATAGGATGACTCATGCCTAGCAATTGGTTCTCCTCCCATTTCTTCTGCTGCCAGGTCTCAAATACTTCAAGCCATTTACACAAAAGCAAACATGTCCAATGAAAGAATGCTCTTTCCTGTGAGTCAGAGGACCCCTTCCACACAGAAAACCACAGCAATCAGAGCTTTAGGTGATCGGTTCCAAACTAACAAGCTAGCAGCTAGAGAGGTTCTAGACTGCAACTCACACCTGATCTTCAACCATGAAATACAGACACTGAACAAGCAGCACAGATATAACTGTGATGTCATCCCAGTCACGTGAGGAAAAATATTGTACAGCTTCATGGTGAAAGTCTTTCATGTTATTGCTAGATTACTGGGTTGTCAGGGATTTCCTTAAGTTGCCTATTGTTCTTCCACTTCCAAATAGGAAGAAAAGGCCTGTTTTAATTTGGAGGCAACCTAACTGACACCTCCAGTCAGGGTCAGCATTCTGGCTATGCACGTTATGTCCTGTACTAGGTGCAGGACATAACTCTGGGGCAGCGGATGCAGAAACCCAGCCCACTCCAGTGCAGGGGCAGCACCTGCCCAGAGGGGGTACCATTTTCTAATTTACCAGGCTCTCTATGGATGAGTAGTGGCACTTTCTCAATAAGCATCTTAATAAACATAGAAATGTCATCTGAGAGCATCACATTCAACGTCTTCTCCATGGCTACTCACAGGATAAACACCCTTGGGATGTAGATCTAGAGTTACCTCAGTGGAGGGCAGTGGTTTGAAATACCTCTGATTCAGGAAGTGAAATAATCAGTTGGACTGAAATGTAAAGAACATAGCTGGAGCCCTAATCCAACATCCAATTATGCTGGATTATGGCCTTCTCCCGTGGTCTCATTTACCGAAATTCTCTCTCTGAAGACTGTGCTCACACTCTGGGGTACTCAGGAGTTTAACATACACATTTTACAGGGACACAGTTGGAACTATCCCTCCGCCTACAGACAAGTCTTAACACAGATTAGCCTCAGAAATAAAGAACAAATGTAAATAAGAAAAGCTCTAAATGACGCAGGCGATGTTCACAGGGCCATTTTGAGAATTTAAAGACCAGTAGAGGAAAGGACAGAGGGAGGCAGGGAGAGAAGAAAGGAAAAAATGGGGAGGCACTGGGGACTGAATTGAAATTGGCCAAATTATGTTATGTGCAGGTATGAATGACTATATCACAAATGTAACCCACTGTCACATATAATTATAATGGGTCAATTAAAATTTTATTTTAAAAAAGGCTTAAAAGGAGATTATCCTACAAACTAGAGGGGTATAACTGAAAGATCTTAAGCAAAGGGGTGATCTGATATGATTTGTATTTCTAAAAAAAAAAATCTATCGCTTCATTGTAGGTAATGTATCCAAGGGAGCCAAAGAAGACAAGGGAAGGTTCAGCTGAGAGTTGGTGGGCTGGACAAAGTGGGGGTGAGGAGGTGGGAGAAACAGATATTTACAACATGTCAGGAGCTGGAACTGACATGACTTCAATGTGGGAGTGAAGCTGCAAGAGAGAAAGAACGCTGTCTGAGATGACACCAACCTGTAACACCAAAAGAGGTGGCAGATGCTGCTGTCATTTATAGAGAACACCAGAAGAGGAGCAAGGTTGGGAGTGAAGGTCTTACGTTCTGTTAAGTCAACACTTCGATAAAGCACTGGGTAAAATGCCTTCTAGTACATGTTGGTTCTAAAATATGACATACCAAAACACTTTTATCTTCAAAAATATAATCTGATAAATACAACATGTTCAAATTTTTGGAAGCTCCAGAGTTTTGGGTCTCCATGCTGAATAAAAGATTTGCAGTTCTAGGGACTGGAGCGGTGGCTCAGCGGTTTCAGCGCTTGCCTGGCAAGGACGAGGACCTGGGTTCAAACCCCAGCACCACGTACACTACTGAGTGTTGGAGCAACTAAGGCCATGTGAAAAACTCAATAAAGTTGTTCCTCTCTTTCTCTCTCTCACTGTCCCTCTCTCTTTAAAAAAAAAAAAAAAAATTGCAGTTCTTGAATCACTCTCCATGGACACATTTTTCCCACCCTCTGCTCCAGAGTTGCTTTCTTCTTTTCTTTTCTTTTCTTTTTTTTTTTTTTGGGAGGGGGATTAGATCAGTTGCCCTGAGAGTAAAGAAATCTCAGAAGAAAGAAAATAGCCCAAGTGGTACAAGTGGCAGGAGATCATGGTCACATACCGTATTTCACCTCATAATCCTCACACCTGTTTTCTAAGTCAAAAAAATTTGGTTTATAACTTTTCATCTCATAATTGTCATATGCTATAACTTTGTTCATTGTGCCACTTAAAAGACAGAGCAGCGATGTATGCCGCAGTGGCATATGGATGCACATTTGTCTTCTCATGCACTGCAAATCACAAGCCTAGAATTCTCAGCACAATGCACACTGTCAGTGTGTTTCTGAGAACCAACTTACGTGATTTGTTCAGAGTGCGGTAGGACTAAGCTTAAACACATCTTATGTAAGTGACAGTATGTCAGATAACAAAGCCAGATAGCAGCACAGAATTTTCAGACACATAAGATTACATTTTGTAAGCCCATACTTCAGTAACACTGTAGTAAATTTTCTCAAGTATAATATTTTGATTATAATGTACAAATCAATAACAACAAATGTATTGATTTTTTTCAGACCAAAAAAATGTTTGCCAAACCATCACAAAGAAATGATAAGCACTGATTTGGTCTATTCAATTTTAATGTGTATTCGTGAGTATTCTGTGCATCCTAATCATGCATTGAAGACAGTTTAGTGATAAATTATTTTTAAGCAATACCAGAATTTAAAAAAAAAATTCATATAATGGTCACACCCTGTTTAAAAAAAAAAAAACACTGGTATAAAATCTGTAAGGATCATGCAGTAAATTTGGTAGCAGCCTGATGACCATCCTCTTCTCCATTTCTTGCCACCACGACATGTTTTTATCATAACCCACAGATATTTTTAATAAATCAAGACATCAAATTAATTACCAGCAGTGAGTCTCAAAGTGAAGTCTCAAGGCGCGCAAAACATGACACCTATCTGGAATGCAAGTTCTCAGGCTCCACCCAGACCTACTGAATCTCAAACTCCCAGGATGGGACCTAGAATCTGTGTCTTAACAAGTCCTCTAAGTGATTCGGGTTCAAGCTGCAGGACCACTGGCAACAGTCAATGGGATTTTATTTGTATCGGCTTCCACCTATTTACAGTGATTTTTTTTTCCCTGTTAAAATGTCTTGGTGCTTCAAAATTGCATCAAAATCTACGTAACGCACCTTCTCCAAGTAGTGTCATCCTCCCTTTTGGATCTCACACTATCCCCCATAGGTGGACACCCAATGTTACCTCCATTAATCTAAATCATATTACCCATATCAGTGAGTCAGCTATTGGTGGCACAGCTCTCCTGCTCCAGGCTCCTTCTGTTCCTAGTGGCTGCACCACTCTTGGCATGCTACCTTATATCCTAAACTACCTTAGCACAATCATAATAGGAATCTTGCCTTTTATTTGCATTCGTCATACTTTCTAATAGATAGATAGATAGACAGATATCCTAATAGAAGTCAAACTGGTTGTTCTAGATCAACATTTTCCAAGGTGAGGACTACCAGAAAAATAGTGGGATGCATGTTGGGAGAGATTCCAAAACCCATTCCTAGTTTATTGAACCAGAAATTCCTAGGAATGGGGCATGGGAATCTGCATATTCAATGCAGATTAAAATCCAATTATCAAGACTATGGATGAAATTCATATTGATAAAACTTCAGACTTGGATTAACTGCTTTTTGGATGGAGAACACTGTGCTAAACTCTAAACTGATGAAGCAAAATGAGAAGGGCTTGCCTTGTCCTTAACCTGGGGCCCAATTCTTAAATGCACTCTGTGGGTTGTAAGTTTTGAAACCACATCACACTTATGCCCTCTTTAGGATTTAGTCCACAAATACTGATAAATAGTTTTCTTATCATATGAGTCTTCCTCAGGCGAAATTTATGGAATGGACTTTTCAACCTAATACATTTTATCTTTTTATTTTTGGCCCAGATATCCACACTTTAAGGACATTTTGAGGATAATATTTTGGACTATTTTTCCTGAGCTTATTTATTTGTAAATTGCCAAAGTTTATGTAAACAACAGCAAAATTTAAACATGGAATTTCAGGTGAAAAAGGAAAACGCCAAAATGACTATCAAATAGCAAATAACATTATTTAAAACTAGTGCTACACCATACTACAGTCAATCTCCTCAGTTTGGTTAATAAAGTTAACTTATTTCCCCCACAACCAAATACCCCACGAGCTCCTCCTATAAAATAGGCTCAAGAACCCCACCCTTACCCACACCCCCAAAATGCCCACAGACAGAGCCACTGTCAAAACAGTTATCACAAAGGGCTACAGTGGTGTCTCAGTGGCTGCGGCGCTTGCCAGACATGCACGAACCAGGGTTTGAAACCCAGCACCACATTCACAATGAAGTGTCAGAAAAACAAAAGCCACAGGAAAAACTAAGTAAAAATTGATTCCTTCTCTCTCCCATTATCTCTCTCTCTTTAAAAAAAAAAAGTTAGTTATTACAAAACACATTCTAACATAAGCAGAAGAAAGTCAAGAAACAACTGATTTTTTAATACTGCAGCAAGAGAAATGAGTATAAAACAAAAAGACAAGCTCGTTCCTGAAATTAGCACTGGGCCTATCTTAACACAATGAGCGTTCGTCTTTATCTTGCCAAGAACATGCAATATCTTTTTTTTTTTAATTTCATGGATTACATTTTCGCTAGTCCTTTCTAAACTAAGTTGTGCGATGGCGATAACTCCTGTGTGTACATAACAAACAGGGCCACAAAGTTTATTATGATCACTAACTGGGATAATTCCAATGTATGCTGTTAATTCCCTGCCCCCCCCCTTTTTTTTTTCACCAAGGATTGAACCCGGGGACACTTAACCACTGAGCTACATCCCTGACCATTTTATTTTTTATTTTGAGACAGAGTTTTACTTAATTGTTTAGAGTCTTGCTAAGTTGCTGAGGCTGGCTTTGAACTCAGAATCCTCCTGGCTGAGCCTCCTGAGTTGCTGGGATTACAGGTGTGTGCCACCATGCCCTGCTAAAATTTATTTTTGGAATTTAAAAAATTCTCATTTCTGAGATTCATTTCAAGAAGATAACTTTAATATGTGTTCATGGGAGGAATATTCATTTGGCTCATAGGAATTTTTAAAACCTGAGATAACATATAAAGTCATATAAAAGTCATCTGGGGCTGGAGTGGTAGTCACTTGCCTGGCATGTGCAAGGACACAGGTTTGAACCCCAGCACCACATACACAGCGAAGTGTCAGAGCAACAAAAGCCACATGAAAAACTAAATAGAATTGATTCTCTGTTTCTCTCTCTCTCTCTTTCTCTCACCGCCCCCCTCTCTCTTAAAAATAACAACAACAAAAAAAATGGAAGTCATCCTTCTTAAGTCCACAGTTAACTAAGCTTTGACAAATGTATGGAGCTGTTTAAGGAAATACTGACGCCACCTATGGCTACCATGCACTTCAAATGAGGCCAGCCCAAGGTTAGATGTGCTGTAAGTATATAACACATGCCAGACAAGAAAGACTTGGTTTAAAAAATGTGAAAGAGATAATTAGTAATTTCATATTTATTTTATAGTACAACTGTAATATTTTATAGGAGTTACATAAGACACAGTAAAATTAATTTTACTTTCTTTCCTTTTTCTAAAGTACCTATTTGAAATAGTTACAACTTAACGATTCACACTTGTAGCTCAAACTTCATTTTTATTGAAGTGATAACATAGATTATTTCTATCTCTCAAAAAAAGTCCCTCTTGCCCCTTTGGAGTGTCCAACCATATAACTACACCCAGCTCCTACCAACCATTGATCTGATTTGTATCCCTAAAAACTTTTGTTTTTAGAAGGGTATAAGGCTTCTACCCCTACTGTCCTGTATCTTCTAATTTTCCATAACTACTTGTATAGTTTTTATTTCTTATAGTTAGCTTTAACTATAAGACATTCCATTTTGTTTTAAGAGAGAAGGCGACAGACAGAGTGAGAAAGAGAGAAAAAAAACTTTTTCATCAGATTTTTGTTTTTCTGACCCTTAGTTGTGGATATGGTACTGGGGTTCGAGCCTGGGTCCTTGGGCATGCCAGGCAAGCGCTCTACCATTGAGCCACCACTCCAGACCACTATAAAACATTTGTGAAAACCAGTCTGGTCACTATCATTCATTAACACACTCTGAAGCTGGCACGCCACCACAAATGCATTTCAGCAACAAACTATGTTACAAGCGACGTGCACAAGTGATTCCTAATCAAATGCGGGCATTGTACACACACTTAACATCTATCACAGATGCTGTGGGAGAGCTGAGCCGGAGATGGGAAGCTCCCACCGCTTGATTTTACTTCGTCTCAGGGAAGTAAGAAAACACTTTATCAGTACCAAGAAGAGGTTAAACAGAAATGTGAAGAACTGAATTGGCAAATCATTTCAAGAAGGCAGGGGGGGAAAGACTGGGCAGTCTGTCCTGCCAGCAAATCTAATAGCAGGACATCAAACTCCCATGTCACCTCCCCCGCAACCTAGGCTCCCTGTGGCCATTATGCTCACCTTCAATCCCCTCAGATGAAAGTGAAGTTTTATTTGTAACAGACATTCAGCTTCCCTGCTCTGATTCACGTTCACTGTGCACTTACCCTTCAGATAATGTACAACATCCTTCTGTTTTTCAGAATATAAGAAAAACACTGTGGGCCACCCCATGTTCTCCAAATGAGTTAATCCAAGATCTGGATGCTAGCTGGTCTGCTGCTAAACCCTCGAGGTCCTTCTCAGTCAACTTTGAGCATTTCCACCACTCATTTCCATCTCCACCCTTTCTTTACAGTCCCACAGAGAAACACAGCAAAGGTCTATATGTTCGAAGCATTTTACTACTACTTTTGAAAAGAAAGGTCATCAAATGCCAACTCTGCTCTTTGGTCTGAGGTTTCTTATTTCCTAGGGAATCTACATCCTTCCCATTGCTCTCCTCAAACCTTTCTCCCCACCCCCCCTTTAACTACAGACAACTCTTTCCACCAGAGGACTGTCCCTTCCCAGTTTAGAATGGAGCTACAGGGAGAACAACTGCTGGCTTCCAACAATTTCTATCTACAGATCTGAACATCCAGGTTAGATGATAATCACTGCAGCACACCTAGATCCCCAAGAATTCCTTCTGGGCTTTTCCTCTGACACCAGAAAAGGATGCCAGCTCTGGCAGCTTCTTAATTATAAAAGAGAAGTTCACTGACCAGACACAAAACTGGCAGGTACGGTAATATCTAGAACAAATAGATCCACCTTGAATTTATGGAAGCTATAGAACAGTGCAGAAGACAGTCAGATAATCAAAAGTACGATTATTAAATGCATCTGATTCTTATATTCCATCAGAGGTGGAAACAAGTCTGGTCCAAATTTTTAAAACAAAATAAAAACATTTTTCCCAGAGAGGTCCTACCAATGCAACACAAAGGAAAAGTTTGCTTACAACAAAGATAAACCTTGTACCGAACATCTTACATACATAACCTCCAATCCTTGCAAAATATCTCTGAGGAAGACCTCATCTCTGTTTCATAGATGAAACAACATGTTAAAGATGGATTTGTTGAATGTAGAAGTGGCAGAATGCAGGACTGGAACTTGACAGGCACTCAGCTGACAGCAACACAGTTGTGGGATTTTTTTCAACAGTTTAGAAAAACAAAGAAAATATTACAAAAGAGAAGTACAACATTTCAAAAGTTTATCTGTATTTGCTGTTGCAAAAGCCATTATCACACTTGGACAGAATATGCTGACCTTATAAGTAAGAAATAAAATAAGAAAGGTACTCTGCCTGATATGCTTGGAAACGATGCAAACAATTGGCATTTAATTCTCACTTAAATAATAATGAGATGACTGGCTCCATGGCGAAAGAGAGCTGAAAGAGACCAACCAAAGTCTTTGGGGAATTCAACAAATGCTAAAATGAGATTTGTGTCTGCAATGTCTAGAAGAAAGAGTGGCTTTTAAAGACGGAGTCAATCGGTACACATGCATTTTTTAAAAAGACTTTAATATGGTTAGTTGTGCTTCAAGGGTAATAATTATTTATTCCCTACTCCCTGTGGAAATGAGAAAATGAATGACTAATCAAAAGTTCATATACAGAAAACCAAATCAACTACACTATGTTTATCTCCAATGAACCCCAGGGGTTTGTCATTTAGCATATTATCTGCTACAACTGATTTTTCACTGATTAAATGGTGCTCAAAATAAGCATTGTATAGATGGTCCCAGTTCTGTATAAACTGAAAATAAGACTCTATCCTGCCCAGCTGTGTAAGGTTTTTCACACTGGTCCCCTTACAACATAAGTGCCAGAGGGCTAACATATACAAAGGGTGTCATGGTTTGAATATGAGGTGTTCCCAAAAGCTTCTGCTAATGCAAGAATATTCAGAGGTGAAAGGAGTATGATATGAGAACTGTGACCTCATCAGTCCATCCTAGTTTGAATGGACTCACTGGGTGTTGTCTGTAGGCACACGGGACACAGCAGCAGGAGTCAGGTCACTGGGCATGTCCTGGAAGTATTCTTCCTCTGGGACCCCTTCCTCTCTCTCAGCTTGTTGACCCCCACCCCACTGGCTAAGCAGTTTTCCTCCTCTGGGACCCCCACTTGCCCCACTGCATGCACTGCCTCACTTTGGGCCCAGAGTAAGGGAGACAGCACTGGATGGACTAAGACCTCTGAAACTGTGAGCCACAAATAAACTTCCCCTCCTCTAAGTTGCTCTCCTCATGTTTTGGTCACAGCAACACAAAAACTGATGAAAACAATGGGGACGGGTCCTATGCATTTCCATCCTTCTCCTTCCACTGTTCTAATTTGCTTCCTCCGTTGCCACAGAAGGAAAGAGTCTCGGAACCCAGACTCCTGACAGCCAGCTGGACTCTTTAGCCACTGGGACAAAGGACCCAAACGACTTCGGATATCCCCGGTTTATATTTCAAGAGTTGACAGCATCTTTCTTGTGGGTGACCATCAGAACTGAGTGTGACTCTGTATATGTGTGTGTGCTGGGGGAGACTGTTTGCTTGTGCTCTTCCCCAATATCTTGCCAGGCCATCACGAGAAACGCTGTAGTAAAAGATGCCATCAGACGATGGGGGGATGGACATTTAAGTAACTATATTCTTTCTAAAAACTAATTTAGTATCAATTATCATAAGATGTTAATATATTTATGATATTTGGTCCAATGATTCAACTTCTAGGACTATGACAACAGAGAAAGGCAGATGTGTGTGGACATGAAGGTGGATGGTATTAATCATCTAAGAGTCTTTGAGTACCTAATCTAATGGTCATTAAATGGTCATCACCAAAGAGTGACTAATGAGACAGTGGTTAAGAATTATACAATAGCCATGTATGCGTTTCTTGCAGGCTGTGCCATAAAACTGAACAATCTGTATTTCTGTTGATGAGACATC
The DNA here is from genome assembly GCA_004027875.1 of Aplodontia rufa. Taxonomy (NCBI): domain Eukaryota; kingdom Metazoa; phylum Chordata; class Mammalia; order Rodentia; family Aplodontiidae; genus Aplodontia; species Aplodontia rufa. The sequence goes on from PVKS010025362.1 coordinate 15,802, forward strand.
CATATATGTACACAAGTGTGCATATATGTACAATACACATTCATACACATATGTATATATAAAGAAAAAGAAAATGTTATATGGAAATCCATCAAAATCTTTTACCCATGGTTATCATCACCACTGGATGGTGGAGCAGTATTTTTCATCTTTCTACTTTCATAAATTTTTCAAATTTTTTTCAACTATCTTTTATGATAGGAGTTCTTTCAACTATTAATAAAGGCTGAGAGGTATCAGCAGGAGATGCTCAGTATAGAGGGTTAGAATACAATAAAATAAATTTTTAAAGAAGAACTCTTTTTCTGCTCCTGACTGGAGAATGCAAACATAGGATGTACTTCTGCCTAAGTGGGAAAGTTACAAAGGAAAAAGGAATGTGTGCTGTTGCCAAAACACATGACTCTCTTCCCAATATCATCTATTGATGTTTTTCTTTTGAAGTTTCCTGAGTTGACGGAAACCTGCCCTAGGGCTCTGTGGCAGACTCAACCTCTGGCTGCAATGGCCCTGAGCTGGAAGACTCTATTTCTGAATCCAACATGAGCCTCTCTGTAGTCTATTTCCCTGTGAGGACACCACTGTCAACGAGGACACCACTGCCTGAGAGGACATAGCCCCCTGTGAAGACTCAACTTCTGAGGGTGCTTCCACCCACTTCCTCCCTCCTGTCCAAGGGACAAGCAGTACTCAAAGTATAAGAAGCCCTGTGGGAAGACAAAATGATATTCAGGGCAACCCAGAGAAGCTTTCCCAAAAATTCATTGCCCTGATCTTGGATACTGACATGGGCTCTGACCACGAAGACACGCTAGCTAACCGGGATCTTAGTGGAGAAAACCCAAGGATGGAAAAACCTGTCTGGGAACGAGGTCACATTCTGGACAATCCAGAAAAGACTTGCAAACTAAAAATTACCCTTGTCATGGAAGGACCATGAATCAGACTCTGATCATGAAGACCTACTAGCTGCCTGGGAGGTCAAATGGAAACAACCAGAGGATGAACAAGTTCCCACAGGAGAATAGAGCAGTGACTCTGCAAACTGAAAGGTGTAATACGAAAACTTAAGGTAAATGTAGAAAATCAGAAAGAAGACAAAAGCGATGATACTGTGTTCTCGAATTCTCTTCCAGAGGCGGACGTCCAGCCGTCCAGCAGCATCCCTCGCCATATGTATCAGGACAGTCATCAAAAACATGAGTCTTGTCAGGACTTGCCCAAGTAAACCACCAGAAAATGAGGACATCGACCAGTTTCTAGAAATGCCACTCAGAAGGGAGGCAGACGAACCTGCTGAGGTGAGCGCAGAGGTGCTCACTGCAGAGTGAAAGGAAGGCCCAGTGGGGTGCTGGGATGGACAGCATGGAATCGTTCTACCTACTGTGGAGCAGGGGTGGACAGAGTGTCTCAGGAGATGAGCGATGATGGGAGAAGGACAACAGCAAGGAACAGAGGCAGGGAGGAGCTGCAGGGAAATGTTCAGGAGCAGTGAGGGAGACAAATGAGGAACAAAGCAGGGACTAATGATTTAAAAAAAAAAGTGTGTGCTGAAATATGGATGAGTATTAAAATCAGCCATTTACAGTTGGCTTCAGATTAGATTTTAAAAATTGCATAAATAAGTAAAGACTGGCTACTGTTGGTTGTTACATGTACCTGACTCATCCTTGTTCTCCTGGCAGATAAGCCAGGGGACTGATACTGTAAAGACCCCCTCAGCCTCAGCAGGGCAGCCAAAGGAGGGGGAGAAGCCTTCAGACACAGAAATCAAATCCCGTCTGCAATCTGGGTCTGACATCCACTGTCAGGAAGTGGGTAGTCTCCTCCATACCACAGAGAAAGCACTCTGAGAGGAACACCAAGGGCCCTCACATGCTTGCACTAAAAGAACATGTTTTTTTCGAAGCAACAGAAGCTAACCTCTAGAATCCCTTGATTAGGACACCCTATATACCATAATTTTTTAAATGTTTGATAACTCCTATTATACAGTCCCCATGGTTTTATTTTCCCAATTTAAAAAAAAAAAGTTCTTATTATCCACATCTTCCTCTTCTTCCATCATAACATCTGAGCTCAAGCAGTTTTAGGTTGTATTAAATTTCTCAAACAGAAAACACTCTTTCTCTCCCCCTCCCCAGCCCTTCTCACTGTTATTTCCCCTCATTTTATCTATTTTGTTATTTCAGGCATTTTAACCTCTTTAATCATTAACTCAAATCCCCACTACTGGAAGGCAGCAGTTCACCCATCAGACTCCCACATGGCAGGGAAAGTTCACTTCAGTGGAGAGTGTTTCAGATACAAAACAGTTCTGATGTTCCAGAGTATCCAGACTGGTTCTAGCACCATGGTGAATTCTACCTGGCAAGGTGGCTGGCATAAGTAGCCCATTTTGGAAGAAGGTAAGAGCTGGGAATGCTGCTTAACTGCCCTAAGCCTGGCTTTCCTCATTCATAAGATAGGGCAGATGGTACCACAAACCTCAAAAGGTTGCTGGAAAAGCAACAACATAAAGAAAGCACTCAATAAATATTGCTGCTGTGGGTAGTGATCAGGTTCCTGGGACTCTCCCCGCAAGACATGACTCAAAGGGTAACCAAGAGTGAGAGTTGGAGTCAACTCTCATTGAGCTATTTCCCACACTGAAGCCATGTTACCAAAAGTTTAGGGGGTTTTTTCCAGCAAATCTTGGTTTAACAAAGACCTCTCTCAACCCACTGCATTGTGCTTCTGAAATTCCTTTGCCCCTGCACTAAAATTGGCCCTACGGGTCAACTTCTTTGACACAGGCTGGACTCCCATTCTTGCTGACTTTCCCTGTGTTAGCATTACACCTCAGGTATCTTCGCCTTCCTTGCTCACCTTCCAGTTCCCTCAAAGGTGGTCCTTCTTCAGCTTTTACTACCACCCTATGTGACCTTCAGAGTTCACATGAAAGAATATGAGTGTTTAGCCTCAAAGGCCTTCCTTTCCTCAATTCCAACTACCTTATTAGCTCCTCCCTTCCCATCGTCCCCAAATATTGAGCACACAGGAATGCCCAAAACCTCACTAGCCTAACGTACAAAACCAGATGTCTGGATCTTTGGGCTCAAGGGGCTTCTTTTATAAGAAGCCACATAAACAAGTGACTAAAGGTTAGTGGGTGAGAGTAGTCAGTAGGAGATATACAAAAGGTACTAAAGAAACAATTAATTCAGCATGGAAAGGATGATTTTCAAAGTTTTCATATAAGAGGATCCCTGAGGTAGAAATATGGTGATTTGAGGTGGAAGACTTTGAGCTGCCAGATACATGGGCGTAGAGGTGAGACTGTGGCTGGCTCAACACACACAAAGATGTATGGCTCACGTGGCCCAGGAAAGAGAGCAGAGGGGGAAGGAGGACATCAAACAGTAGGGCTCTTTGACCACTACAGTGCATGCGCAAGGTCACACATGAGTCTCTTCACAGCCAGCCTTCTCCCTTCTCCACCTGAGGACTCCGTCCCATTTCACTAGCCCACTTAAACCACCTCCTCCATCTCTGCTGGCCCTTTGACCTCACCAACACCTGGAGTCCCATCACCATGTCTGTCCCTGTGGATCATCCTATGTGCCTCCATCCCAAAGAATGGCATGTCCACCACCTCCAAACACTTTCACAGTACTTGCCCTTCTTCCACATCTGCTTTAATCTATACTCACCCAAGTTTCCAAGATATCACTCTTGCTTCTCATTAGGGTCATCTAACAAAACAACTGAGATTTCTTTCTCCATTCCCAGACTCCCTGGGCAACTCAACCCTGAGGCCTCTTCTGCAGGGTTAATATGAGGCCAACACTGACCCCCCCACACAGGTAAAGTTAATCCTGCCCTTCCTTCAGCTGTACACTGGTTCCTGCTCCCCACCCTGTTACCCTCACACCATGACCTGTACTTTACAGCTCTCCTATAAATCCCATTTACCTAAAGACTGTGAGTTCTTGAAGTGAACAGAGTTCATAGTTCCTTTATAATGAAAAATCCAAATGCAGTGTCTAGTCCAGAGTAGTCTGTCTCTAGCTCTGTATAATTCTTTTACTGATAATATATGCCACTTCTCTAAAATTTTCAATACAATCTGTTAGAGGGGAAAAACAGAAACTTAAACAAGCTGATTGATTCCCAGGGTTAAGAGTAAAGAAGGGGAAAGGAGAGAAAAAGTAAGAGAAAACGGCCTTCAGGATAAGGTCAGGTAATGGAGCAACCTGCTGAGTGAGAACTCTTTAAGATGAAAAATATAAAACCTAACTTTAAAAGTTTGTTGCTCAATGATGGAATAAAAATAAACCCACACACATGATCGTTAAACTTGCCAAAAACTCTGCAAGAAAGACATCATTATCTTTATGTCACAGATGAAGCAACGTCAGGTTAAATTGGATTCGCTGCTGCCTGAAACGGCATCATGCAGGGTCTGCAACGTGATAGGCACTTACCTGCTGGGATGTTTTCAACAGTTTTGAAAAATACAGAAAATATTCTAACAGGGAACTAAAAGGTTGCCTGGATTTGGTATTGCAAGGGGTACCTATCAGACGTGGTCAGAAGTATGTTGAACCTGAAAGTAGGAAATAAAACAAAAAAGGCTACATGCTTTATATGCTTCAAACTATTCAAACAATTGGCACTGAGTTCTCACATAAGTAATACTGAAGCAACTGGCTCCATTATGCAAGAGCTGCACCATTACCTTGGGGAATTCAACGACAGCAATAATGAGCGTCATACCTGCAATGCCTAAAAGAATGGGCAGCTTTAAAGCCTGCAAGACTGAATGGGACAATCTGAACACAGGCCATTTTTAGACAAAAACATCAATACGGTTAGCTGTGATATAAGGGTAAAAATTATTTTTAACCTATACCCTTGCTCAGTGAGCACTTGAATGTCTAATCAAAAGCTCAAATGAGGGGCTGGAGCGGTGGTTCAGTGGTTACGGAGCTTGCCCAGCATGCGCAACAACACGAGTTCAAACCCCAGTACCACATACACAATAAAGTCTTGGAGCAACAAAAGCCACATGAAAAACTAAATACAATTGTGTATATCTCTCTCTTGTCTCTCACTGTCCCTCTCTGAAAAGGAAAAAAACTCAAATGAACAGAAACAAAATCAACTACAGGATGTTTCTCTCCCATTACCACCAGAGGGTAATCCTTTAGCATAACATTGGCTACAGGGGATTTTTTTCATGGATAAAGTGGTGCTCACAATGGGCTGTGAGTATTGTATGGACAGTCCCACTCCTATATAAGCTGAAAATGAGACTATGCTGCTCAGCTGTCTAAAATTTTCAAAATAGTACTCTTAGGCCCTAAGTTTTACAGGGCTGATATACAGTATGTTGACCACATTTATTAATATCCCATACTGTAATCTTGTTAAGAGAAGAGGTTAGGAGTTCTCACGATGCACATGATTATGTTGAAAACTTCATAATATATACAAATGTAAATCAACACATGGTATACCTTAAATATACAATTCTGATCTGTCAATAATACCTCAATAAATTCAGGAGGGGCTTCCTCAACAGCCCACTCACTGTCCCCACCTGCTTTCCTCCATTTCTGCTTCAACCCAAAGCAGCCTGGTTCATGCCCTACATATCCTCTGATTCCAGTTGCTTAAGCTAACCATTAAAGTTGATGTAATCAAGACAACTGAAGTTTTGTTTTTAACATGGCAAAATGTTTCAGTTTATTTTGAATTCCTTGGGAGAATGCATGATTTAAAAAAAAAACAAAAACAAAACACCATTCCTAAGGCTGAGAGGATAAAATGCAGGTTGCTTAGCAGAGGCGGAAGGCCTCACCGCACAGGCTGTTTCTCGTCTGCTCATCCTTGCTTACCCTGCACCCTATCTTTTTTCACCTCAGTAACTTCCACTCCTCCAGAAATTCTCAGATCAGAAGCTATCTGCCCTTGGAGGTTGTTCCTGGCATTCTCTCCAACACAAACGCGCGCACATGCGCACACACACACACACTCTCTCCCCCAACATGGCTACATGAATTATCCTTGTCTCTCCATGATATTACTTTTAAGTTATTTTACTGAACACACTACCCTGTCCTATAATGAATGGCTGCTTTCCATCCCATCAAATAGGATCTCAAATCCCTAAAGACAGGGATTTGAAAATGCACCACAGTATTCCTCCTCGTCTCCTCAAGGGGGACCCTCTTCAGCCCTTCATGGTATGTGTACAGAATACTTTGGAGGAAGAGTGTTATGGTTCAGATATGAGATATCTCCCAAAAGCTTCTGTTAATGCAAGACCATTCAGAGAAGTAATGATTAGATTACGAGAGCTATAACCTTATCAGTCGATTCAAACTAGCATGGACTGAGTGGTAACTGCGGGCGTTGGAATGAATCTGGAGGAGACAGGTCACTAGAGGTCTGCCTGGCAAGGATTGCTGTTCCTGGCTCCCCTTCCCCACTCTCTGCTCATCACCATCAGATGAGCAACTCTCCTCCACCGGGCCCTTTCCTGATGATGTGCTACCTTGTTCTGGAACCAGAGCAATGTTGTCAGCCGTTTATGGATTGAGACCTCTGAAACTGTGAGCCACAAATTGTTCTTGTTGGGTATTTTGGTCACAGCAGTGCAAAAAATGACTGAAATTAAAATTGGTAGAGAGAAGTAGATTTGATGCTTTGACTACCTTGACCATGTAGTTGAGAAGTCTTTGCAAATGGTGCACAGGAACAATTTTGAAAAGTTAGTAATGCAAACTTGAGAAGTTTTGGAGAGGTTATAAATGGAGCTAAATGGCAAGTCTAGTGGGAGTTCAACAGACCAGAAAGCAAATAAGAACAAGGACTACAGCTCAAGAAGTTTGAGAGGGAAATGAGGACTTCACTGGGAATTGGTCTATCGACCACTCATGTTATATTCAGGCCAACAATTTGGCTACATTTTGCCCATGTCCTGAGAATTGGGTAAGGCTGAATATAACAGTGATCAACTGGGCTGGAGGGGTGGCTCAGCAGTTGGAGCACTTGTCTGGCATGTGTGAAGACCTGGGTTCAAAACTTAGCATCACATGCACAGATAAGTGTCCAAGAAACAAAGTGCAGATGAAGAAAAAATAAAGTTGCTTCTCTCTCCCCACCCCTTCTTAAAAAGAAAAAAAGAAGTGATGGACTAATTAATCTGGCAGAGGAAAGTTCAAGACACCTCAACAACTGGTTGGTGGCATGGATGCTGCAGACAGCTTTTCACCTGGTTTACTGTGAGAATCAGGAGCAGCAAGCAGAGCTAAAGAAGTTTTAAAATGCATTTGACCAGAAATTGCAAGTAAAGATGGGGCAAAACAGGTGTGCTTGTTGAGAAGATAACAGTCCTTAGAGAGATGCTAAGTACTACATACAGAGACAACAGGAAAGATGCCTGGATGGCAGCTCAGGAACTTAGGAGCCCAAACCCCTTCAGGCTTTAGGGTATAGACGAGGAAATTCCTTTGAAAAAAGATCATGTGGGAACCTGTTTACACAGTGGGCTGAGGAAGTCATTTTACCATGTTCAAGCCAAGCATGTGCTCAGAGGCTACTGTAAGCCCCAGGCATTATGTAAGCTGGCAGCAGACCTAGGTATCATCCTCGTGCTACTGGTCTACTGGGATGCAGGATGCTTGAGATATGGTTATGAAAGCTTCCACCAACATTTCAAAGGAAGACCTGGGAGGAAAGGAAAAGTGTCACAGGTCCAGAGTCAATTCAGGCTGTCCCTGAGAGGTCAATTTATAAAGTTGTAAAGGTGAAACCAAACTTAGGATGGGTACTCCAGGATCTAGGAGATTCCAAGAATCAAGAGATACCAGTAATGTGGATGGTGTGCCAAGAAAACCTGGGGGCTACAGAGAGAACCAGGTTAAAAAGTCCATGCATGCTACAACTAGCCAGGCTGAAGGGGCAGGGCAGACCAAGTATTTTGGAAATGACATCTCCCAGCCAAGTGTCCTAGATTCTGTACCCTTAGCTAAAGAGATGCTAAGTACTATATACAGAGACAATAGGAAAAATGCCTGGATGGCATCTCAGGAACTTAGGAGACCAAACTCCTACAGGCTTGAAGATATAGAAGAGGAAATTCCTTTGAAAAAAGATCATATGGGAACCTGTTTACACAGGGAGCTGAGGAAGTCGGGGATTTTTTGCCCAGTTGGATTTCAGTCTTGTTTTGGCCCCTAACCCTTCTTTCTGTGTTCCTGTTCCTCCCTTTTTGAATGTTTATGCTATCATATACTGGATATATGAAACTTGTTTTTTATTCTTCCAGGGGCTCACAGTACAGAGTTTGCCTTGAGTCTCCAAAGAGCCTTTGGACTTGAACTGGACTTTTGGGCAATGCCAGAGCTGCTGAAACTATGGGATCCTTGGAGAGGAAATAAAACCATTTTGCATTGTGAAACAGACATGAGCTATTGGGAGCCAGAGTCAGAATGTTATGGCTTGGATAATAAAAGATTTCCTTCAGAAACTCCCATTAATGCAATCATATTCAGAGATGATGGGGCTGGAGCAGTGGCTCAGCAGTAGAGCATTTGGCTGGCATGTGTGAGGAGGAGGAACTAGCACAAAAACTCCAGCAAACTCCAGCACCACACACACAACTAAGTGAACAACTAAGAACCAGATGAATAAATAAAATTCTTTCTTGCTCGCCCTTTCACTCACTCACTCAAAAAAAAGAATATTCAGAGGTGAAAGAGCAGATTATGAGAGCTACAATCTGATCAGTCCACCCTAGTTAGAATGGACTGACTGGGTGGTAACTGTAGTCTGGTGGGATGAGACTGGAGGATGTGGGTAAATGGGAGCTTGCCCTGGAAGGTTGTTCTTCCTATAGTCCCTTCCTCTGACTCTCCTTGCTAACCTGCTATTACCTGACCAGCTTTCCTCTTCTGGGCCCTTCCACTATGATGTGCTTTGTGGGCCCAGATCAATGCAGTTGGCCACCTATGAACTGAGATCTCTGAAAATCTGAGTCCCCAAAAACTTTTCCTCCTCTACGCTGTTATCATATATTTTGGTCACAGTGATACAAAAACTGACTAAAACAAAGTGGACAGGTCCTTTGCTTTTCCTTCCCCTTTATCTTCTTCCACACTTGAAGCTATAATTTGTTTCCTCTGTTGCCATGGTACCCAACAGTCTTAGAACACAGACTTATGACAGTTGGACTTTTTAGTGTCTGAGACTAAGGGATCTGAAAGAGTTTTGATAGACTGCCTTAAGAGCTGGTGGCATCTGTTTTGTGTGGGAGACTACCACAGCTGAGCATGACAGAGACTGCAACGCGTGCGAATTCTGTTCCACACTTACTTGCTGGGACATCGCAAAAAATGCTGGACTAAAGATGCCATCAAATGATGAAGGATGGGCAGTTCAACAGGTATACACTTTCTGGAAAGTAATATATATCAATTATCATAAGAATTTAATATATTTGTGATCTTTGGTCCAATGATCCAACCAATAGGATTATAAAGAAAAGACAGAGATTTGTGAATGAAGGGTTTTAGTGTCATTAATATAAGGATCATTGATTACCTAATCTACTGTTCATTAATAGGTGATCACCTAAGTCACTAATGACAAATTAGTTAAGAATTACAGAATAGCCATATATATTTCTTGTAGGCTAGGCTATAAAATTTGATAATCTCACTTTCTGTTTATGTGTCATCTAAAAATACAAGGAAGTGTGAATGTATGTACAATACATATTCATACACATATGTATATTGAGAGAAAATGAAAAATTATATGGAAACCCACCAAACTCTTCTACTAATGATCATCATTATCTTTGGATGGTGGGAACAAATGGACAGTCTTTTAAATCCTACTACTTTTTTGCACTTTTCAAATTTTATACAAATATATTTTATGACAGGTAGTTCTTTCAACTACAAATAAGACACAGCATAGGAGATAACTGTTGGAAATGCTTAGTACGGAGAATTAGTATACAATTAAAGAGAAACTTTTAAACTACACCTGACTGAAGAATACAAACATGGGATGTGCTTCTGCATGTAGGAGAGTAGTAAATGGAAAAATCAATGGGTATTATTGCTAGAGTATTTCCAAATATCAACTGAAAATATTTTTCTTTTGAAGTTTACTGAGTTCAAGGAGACCTGGGTTTGAGCTCTTGGATTCCATGGAAGACTCATCCTCCAACAGCAGCTGCTCCGACACAGAAGATTACATTTCTGAATGCAAATCTGACTTGAGCCTCTCTATAGGCTATTTCCCCAATGAGGACACCATTACCTGGGAGGACACAATTTCCAGTGAACACTCAACTTCTGAGGGTTCTTTCACCAATTTCTTCCCTCCTGTCCAAGGAACATGGGGGACTGAAAGTGTAAGGAGGCCCCTTGGGAGAAGAGATCAAATTCAGAACAACCCAGAGAAGTTTTCCAAACTAACCATCGCACTGGCCTGGGATGTTGATATGGGTTCTGATGATCAAGACTCCCTAGCTAATTTTGATCTAAATAGAGATAATCAGTGGAAAGAAAAGTGGCCACAGGAAAGGACAGAACTGACTCTCTGCAAACTAGAGGATCTAATGCAAAAGCTTAAGTTGTTTCTAGATAATCAGAAAGACGACAAAGATGATGATGACTCTGTGTTCTCCGAGTCTCCTCAGGAGGAGGATCTCCAGCCTTCCAGCTACTTCCCTCTCAATATGCATCAGGTCAGTCACTAAAAATATTTAACTTTTGCGGTTCTGTGGTGCACTGGTAATTCCAGCAGCTTGGGATGCCAAGGAAGGAGGATCACAAGTTCAAAGCCAGACTCAATAACTTTGTGAAGCCCTAAGCAAATTAATAAGACCATCTCAAAATAAAAAATAAAAAGTAGGCTGGGGACATGGCTCATTGATTAAACGCCCCTGGATTCAATCTCTGTTACAAAAAAAAAAAAAAAATTTCAGGCTTTGCTTAAGTGTAAACCCCCAGAAAATGAAGACATCAACCAGTTTATAGAAATGCTACTCAGGCTTCAAGGATATGATTTTGCTGAGGAAGAGATAGGGCCAGTGGGTGTGCCAGGGTGGACAGCACACAGTCTGTGAAGCAAGGATGGACCCTGGTGTCTGAGTAGATAAGCAAGGGGGGGAGCACAACAGCAAAGAAGGAGGTGGGAAGTTGTAGGGAAAATGTCAAGGAGTACTGAGGGGACACAAAGGAGAAGGGGACAAAAATTGGGGCTAATATTAAAGTGTGTGTGTTTGCATGCATGCATTTCTCTGTTGTTTTTTGTTTGTTTGTCTTTTAGTTTTTCACGTGGCTTTCATTGCTCCAACATTGCTGTGTATGTGGTGCTGGGGTTAGAACCTGCAACTGCCAAGCCACCACACTAGCCCATCTCTGTGTAGGTTTGATTAATTATTGAGTACTGAAACTCTGTATTTATAGTTGGGCTATTTTTGGTGTAAATAAGAAAAAGATCAACTCCACTGCTGCTGACATTCCATGTAGCTAACTCATCCTCATTCTCTTGGCAGATGGTAAGCCAGATGACTGGCAGTACAAAGACACCCTCAGTCTCAGCAGCGCAGTCAAAAGAGCGAGTCATGCCTTCAGACGCAGAAAACACACCCTGTCTGAACTTCCAGTCCGTCTTTCAGTGGTTCAGGAAGAGGCTCTTCTCTTCCTTACCAGGGAGAAAGCACCCTGAAGAGGTGACCCACAGCCCCCATCTGCTGAAGCCAAAGAAAGGACATTTTCATAGAGCACAAAGAATCCAACCTCAAGAATCCCTTGAATCACTACAACTCACATAGATTTTTTTTTAAAATTCCTTACATCTCCATGATCTTATGTTTTCCCAATTTAAAAAATTAAAATGTTCTTGGTATTCACATCTTTTTCCTCTTCTGTCATTACCTCTGGGCCCAGGCTGAAAGTATAAATAAAGTATATTGTCTAGAAAACTGAAATTCATTCTCAAGACATTTTAGGTAGCATTACAGTCCCTAAATAGAAGGCATTCTTTTTTCTCTCCTTATACCCCAGTTCTTACTATATTTTTCCTCATTTAATCATGTCATATATTTTACCCTCCTTTATCATTAACTCAAAGGCTCTCTGCCAGAAGGCAGCAGGACCTGTCAGACTCCCACATGACAGGCTGATGTTGGTAGAACTTTGGGGTCCTGAGCAAGTGGGATCAGGCAGGTGCTGCTGAGGAGCTCAATTCAATCGACAAAGTATCAGACTTGAGAAAGCAGTTCTGATATTCCTATGGATCCAGACTGGTTCTAGCATGTTGTTCTACCATGTTCTGGCATGTTGGTTGCTTCCAGCAGTTGGCTGGCATAAGTGGTCCATTTTAGAGGAAGGTGAGGGCTGGAAATGCTGCTTACCTGCCCTAAGCCTGGCTTTCCTCATTTAAAAGATGGATACGGTAACACAGACCTCACAGGGTTGTTGGAGAATGAAAGACAAAAAGCACAAAGCAAACACTTGATAAATACTGCTGCTGATGGTGGTGTTAGGGTTCCTGATGATCTCCCCACAAGACCTGATTCAAGGGATATTCAAGAGCGAGAGTTAAGAGTCAATTCTCATTGAACTATTTCCCGCACTGAAGCCATTTTATCAAAAGTTTAGATTTTGGGGTTTTTTTCCCCAGCACATCTTGATTTAACAAAGACCACTCTCAATCCATTGCACTGTACTCTGAAATTCCTTTGCACCTGCATTAGAATTGTCCCTATGGGTCAACTGCTTTGAGGAAGGCTTGACTTTCCCTTCTTCCTGAATCTTCCTGTATTGCCAATTTATCTCCTGTGCCTACTGTCACTTTCCTTGCTCGCCCCCAGATTCCCTCAGTCTTCCTCCTTCAGCTTTTACTTCCACCCTTTGTGACCCTTAGAATTCATGTGAAAAGCAAATGAGTCTTTAGTGTCAAAGGCCTTCCTTTCCTCAATTCCAACTTCATTGGCTCCTTCCTGCTTCCCTTACTTTCTTCCCCAAACACCGAGCACACAACATTCAAAAAGAGATGTCAGGATCTTTGGGCTCAAGGGACTTTTTTTTTAAGAGTGAAAGCCAAGTAAATGTATGACCATAAAAGATTGTGCATGAGGGTAGTCAGTAGGAGGTACACAAAGGATACTAAAGAAAGAATTATTCAGCATGGGAAGACTGATTTTCAAAGTTTTCATACAAGAGAGTCTTTGACATAGAAATATGGTAGCTTCAGGTGGAGGACTTTAAGCTTCCAGATACATGGGAGTGGCAGTGAGATTGTGGCTGGTTCAATACTCGTGAGAGATGTGAGGCTGATATGGCCCAGGAAAGAGAGTCTCCTGGGGAGGGAGGACATCAAATAGTAAGGCCCTTTGACCAGTGCATGCTCAAGGTCACACGTGAGTCTCTTCACATCCAGACTTCTCCCTTCTCTACCTGAGAACGTCATCAAATTTCACTACCTCACTTGAACACCCTCCTCCACCTCTTTGACCTCACCAACATCTGGCATCCCATCACCATGCCTGTACCTGTGAATCATCCTATGTGCCTCCTTCCAGAATCATGTCCACTACCTCCAATCACTTTCACACTGCCTGCCCTTCTCTACTCCTACATATGTTTTTAATCTCTACTCGCCCATTTCCCTAAGATGGCAATCTTGCTTCTCAGTAGGTTCATCACACACAGCCTCTGAGACTTCCTTCTCCATTCCCAGACTGCCTGGGCAACTCATCTTTAAAGTCCCATCTGCAGGATCACTATAAGGCCAACAATAAGCCCCCTAGGTAAAGTTGACCATACCTTTCCTTCAATTGTACCCTTCCTGGTCCCTGCTCTGTCACCCCCACATCATGACCTATACTTTTCCATCCTCTTTATAAATCTGTTTTACCTAGAGCCTATGAACTTTTTTTTTTTTTTTTGAAGAGAGAGGGACAGTGAGAGAGACAGAGAAAGAGAGAAACAACTTTATTTTAGTTTTTCACATGGCCTTAGTTGCTCCAACGCTTAGTTGTGTATGAGGTGCTGGGGTTTGAACCTGGGTCCTCGTGCTTGCCAGGCAAGCGCCGAAACCGCTGAGCCACCGCTCCAGCCCCGCCTATGAACTCTTGAGAGCAAAC
>PVKS010025363.1:0-29965 GCA_004027875.1 Aplodontia rufa
ATTTTTTTTAAATTTTTATTTTTGAACAACCATACAAATTTTTAACAAAATAATATAAAATGTGTATAGTTTCTGGATACTAGATTTACCCCCAGGAGTGTCCCCCCCCCAATTTCCCAACCGTATCCCTCCCTTCCCTTACCCACAATATCTCTAAAAAAGTATTAGGCTGTATAACATTACACCTTTTCTGGATTTAACACATGTTAATAAAACACTTTTCTGAATGGCCAGGGTCTAGTTCCAGCCTCCACAGATGAGTGGAGACATTCGACCCTTGGTTCTCTGGGTTATGCTGATTTTACTCAGCATAATTTCTTCCATAGACATCCATTTACCTTCAAAGGCTGCAATATCATTGTTTCTAATTGCTGTGTAAAATTCCATGGTATATATGTACCATAGCTTTTGGATCCATTCATCCACTGAGGGACATCTGGGTTGTTTCCATGGTTTAGCTATTGTAAATTGAGCTGCTATGAACATAGATGTTGCTGTGTCACTATAATGTGCTGATTCTAAATCCCCTGGAAAGATACCCAGGAGTGGAATAGCAGGATGTTATGGTGGGCTCATCCTTAGTTTTTTGAGGATTCTCCACACTGCTTTCCAGAGGGGCTGTACCAGTCTGCAGCTCCACCAACAGTGTGTTAGTGTGCCTATCTCTCCACATCCCCTCCAGCATCTATTATTGTTTATTTTCTTCATTTTTGCCGTTCTGACTAGCATAAGGTGATATCTTAATATGGTTTTCATTTGCATTTCTCTGATTACTAGAGATTTAGAGCACTTTCTCATGTATTCATTGGGAAAAGCAGGGGTCACATGTTGAATTAAAATATCAGTATCTAGAAATCCACCCAACTCAGGGCTCTTAAGTAAAAGAAACTCACAAGGATGGGGGAAAAGGAGATCTATCCACAAATGGTTGAATTGAATGTGCTGAGATTTTTAAGTGTGCTTCTATTTACTGAATGAATTACTAAACCCAGACACAAAGTACAAAATGATGAAACAGTGATGATATGAAGGGTAAGAGGACAGAGCTTGGGAGCAGATGAACAAACGGAAATTTGGTGAATACCAAAATGCAATGTAGCTACAGGGATGGGGACCCACTGCAAACTGAGAATACACTGACCAAATTAATAGTTGAGCAAAATTCACAATCAATGGGGACTCCCCCTAGGAGCCATAGTTAAGAGCACCAACTAGAAGTTGAAAGAACTTAATACACACACACACACATACACACACGGCATTAGTAGGTCTTGAAAAAGAAGGAAATTCTGTTACTTCAGCAACATAGATGATACTGGCAGGACATTACAATAGGTAAAATAAAATGTTTACTCTTAACAGGAAGCTACAGAATGTTTCCCCCTAGACATGTGGGAAACATGAAGTCCCACTCACATCACTTATAGTCAATATTTTACTGGAGGCCTCAGACATGCAATAAGGCAAATAAAATTAATTAAATGAAGAAAGATCAGATAAGGAAGAAGTAAAAACACATCTATTTGCAAATAGTTTGCCTGTTTTCAAAGACAATTATGAAAGATCTCTAAAGACTAACACTAGAGCTAATTTAGTAGGTCATTAGAGATATTATAATTAATGTATGAAATATGAATAGTATTTTAAATGTGTGGAACAAATGATTAAAAAGAACAAAATGAAAACTTGTAATAGGTTAAAGCAAAAACCCTCAAAACACATGGTTTTGAGGTTCTTTAGTTATACCTACAGTACGTTTTCCCCAATATCCATATGATCTTGAGGAGTTTTATATTTTGCATTTGTATCTATGATGATTTTGAATTAATTTTCTCACATGGCATGATGTAAGGGTTGTATTTTTTCCTGTGCAAATATGCAGTTGTTCCAGTAATAATTGCTGGGGTCACAGTGGAGTCCATGTTGGAGGGCTTACTACCAGGAGCTCTAGTGGGTGTGGATCTTTTCTTGACTCTAGGTGAGTGGACAAACTCTAGTAACTTGGTCTGGAGCTGGAATGCAGATCCACTTCAAGGTCTGCAGATGGGAGACCTGTCATCATATGAATAGACAAACATGGCTTTTCTGGTCCCTGGGACTGCCCCTGCTGGATTGCTGGGTAAGTCCTTGGAAGTATAGTCACAGTGTGTGGTTGAAAGATCCTGGAGTTGAGTCAAAGGGATGCTTTGGAGTCCACAGTAGAGACTAAGTTCTTTAATTTTGTCTCTAGGATCACATATATGTGTATTTCCAACAAATTTTTTTTAAAGGGTGGGAGTTGGAAGAAGGAGGGAAGAGAGAATCAGTTTCATTTATTTTTAAATCAGGCCTTTGTTCCTCTGACTCTTAGTTGTGTTTGTGGTTCTGGGGTTTGAACCAGGATCCTTGCACATGCCAGGCAAGCACTCAAACCACTGAGGCACAGCTCCAGCCCTCCAACAGCTTTTTTTGTGCCTGTTTTTAGAATATGATTGAGAGAGGCTGGAACCATTTCAAGATCCACAATAGGGCCTGGTTCAGGTAGCCAGATTACAAGGGAAGAAAAAATATTTTTGATGTCTTTAGGTTTAAAGACATACTGACTTGTAAGGTCAGACATTCTAGAAAGGGCATAGGGTGAATGTATGGGCAACTGCAGAATTTGAAAGTAGACAAAAATGGTTGTTAACACCAAAATAAATCTCTTTGAGATGCTTTGCTTATTGGAATTTGTCAAAAGAGCTGCAGGAATGCTGGTCCTCATGTTAACTCTTAAGACATATAAAGGAAGGTGGGGTATAAAGGTGAATTTATTAAAGTGTTTAATGTACTCTATTTACTTATTACCTGATACCTTAATAGAATGTGGGTATTTGGTTGCCTCACAAGAGCAGCTTAAATTGTTCTATTGAGGGATGAGAAGATAGAGTCCCAAGACACTTAAATGAGGGACATCCCAATGAATTCAAGAATTTCGAATGATCTGAATTCTTTTCTGTCTAATATGGTCATTAAGTCAAATTAATAATTTCTTCTCTTACTACTCCAATGCTCCTTTTCATTTTGATTCAAAAGTTATTTTAATTGGGAAGTACTGTGACATCATCTACCGACCCCAATTAAGCAGATAAATAATTTGTTCTAAATATGCTCTGGGAAACAAAGAACACTCTTCTTTAAACTAGGGAAAAAGAATTCCAAAGAATACCATAGCATAACACTTTGATGAGGACCAGCCAGGCCTTAATGAATCACCTGGTTCCATAAGTCATTTATGTACATAAACCCAAGGACTTTCCTCTCTAAGGGCCAAGTTGCAATAAGCCCTGGAGGATTTGCCAATGTTCTGTTGGAGGCTTCTTTTCTCTCTCACCACATACACAAAGATACCCACCTTGTCCTCTCTGAATCTATATAATTGTTTTCCTTGATTGGTGGGTACAGTTGATGATTGATATCACATTGTTGTGTGTTTAGTCCCCAACTACCTCTTAAAATAAATGGAAAACATTTATTTTATAAAGTCTTCTTTGGAAGCCAGGACCTAAAAATTCTGGTAAGTGAAAAATTCATGGATTTTGTTAAAATAAATTTTCATTTGTTCAACAAGAAATTGGACACTAAAGGACTATTTTTTTTAATTTTATCTCTTGACCCATGTGGAAATCACACCCACAGCAAGACAAACACTGTGTAATAGACATTCTTGGCATGTCTATAACACTTCCTGGAGACTCCAGCGTGGGATGCCTGGTCTGTGGCAGCCAAAATTATTGTTAAATTTGAGCTATTGATAATATGAAAAGAAATTCATAAGAAACAAACTGACACTTAGGTTATATAAGGGTCACGGTCCTACGCCCTCTGTTCATCATCAGAAGTGACCAATGCTTTGAGGGAAAGGATAGTTGAGTGGTCAGTTTCCCTAACCCAGGTAGACCAGCATGAATAATGGTGGAAGGATCTAGACCTTAGGTGTCCATTGGAGAAGAAGGGGAGGTCTAAACTGGATATATCACATCTATGAATGGCATAGTCCAGAACTAAGAAAGCTTCAGAAAGTTTACTTCCTGTTTTATTTTGGATTTGTGGTGAAACTCTCTGATGTGCTGAAAAAAATTATTATTCATCAAAAGCTGAAAAACTGAAAATATACTAGTACTTCACCTTTTTTTTTAATTTGAAGAGGTTAGTTAATCCTGATATATAACCAAATATCTCAGAAGAATGCTGCACTACAGGGACAATTATTCTTTTACGGGAATTAAGTGTTACATACAAGTCAACATAGCTGGCCAGGGGGAGGCCTGGATCTGAATTGTCTGACTCCTGTTTCTATGACTGTGTGGTCAGCACAGACTGACTCATAGGGTGTCACAATGTGAGTGGGGTACCCCAGACCTGTGCTTGAGTTGGGAAGCAAAGGGCAAGAATGCTGCTTAGTTCTAAGCCTCATTCCTGAGACCAGAGTGTGTTCAGAGTTCAACAAAGAGGATTTCAGGAGACTGAGAAACACAATACAAGTGGAATGGCCAAAAGAACTATGGATGCTTAACTTTAGAAAAGGGATGGCTGTGGAGGCATGATAAGGGTGTTTAAATGTTTCAATGTTTTGATATAGAGAATAGATGGGGTACCATTAAACGCATGGTGAGCCAACTGATAAGATTAAAAAGAGAGTTTTAATGACAGAGCAAACATCAAAGGCAGTAAAGCTACCTAGTATGAGTAATTTAAACTCACTTAATGAAGATCAAAGAAAACACAGGATACGTTTTTTTGATGAGCTGCATGTTCTCAAATATTGGTTCATTATACTTCACCATTCATCAAAGAACTCAGTTACACTACTAGGGAAACTAATTCTTACTTATTCTAAAGTCCAAAATTTTAAAACTTTTGTGGAATGAAGCCATTTAATTCTGATATTTAATGTATGTTGTAAATGCTTATAAGTTTAAGAACTACAATAATGACATTGGCAGAAAATTTTGTTTCTATGAATATTATTAGTAACCTTGAGGAAAAAATCATAGCATCATGTTAATATGATTCTTGAGAAGTACAAAGGTTGAAAAAACACATGTAATAATAGGGAGATACATTTTTTATGTTCCTGGTGCAGGGAATTGAACCCAGGGCCTCATACATGGTAGGCAATCTCTCAAATGCTGAGTTACATTCCTTGGCCTAGATATATACATTTAGAAAAGTCACTGAAGATGGACTATGAAGATCTTTGAGCATAATGCTAAAATGTTTGATATATATTTAATATAGTATTTCACTTATGAAGATTAATCATGAACATGGGAAATATTTTATTGATAATATTAAGTAAAATATAAATTACAAAAAGGCATACACAATGTGATTATGGATATATATACAGTTGTTTACATATAAAATAAAATATATTGTGAAGTATTATTAAAGTTATGGATTTACAGGAGAAATTTTATCTAATTGCTGAATAATATGCAAGACAATTAAAGCAAAGGGAAAGGAGAATTTTGGGGAATGAAATTGACCATATCATGTTATGTGCTGTACAAAATATATAATAATGAAATCCACTCCTTTTTTTTAAAGAGAGAGGGACAGTGAGGGAGAGAGAGAAAGAAAGAATCATTTTTATTTAGTTTTTCATGTAGCCTTTGTTGCTCCGACACTTTGTTGTGTTCGTGGTGCTGGGGTTTAAACCCATGTGCTTGCACATGCCGGGCAAGCGCTGAAACGGCTGAGCCCACGCTCCAGCCCCCAAATCCACTCTTACATATAATGATAATGTTGAAATAAATTATTTTAAAATATCAAATTATTTAAATATATGCAAATGTATTTGTATATCTGTAGACCTTATGTAAAGGATTGTTATTTAGCTGAAGATAATGGAAAGAAAAAATGCATATGTGAAATTTTCAGATGCTGAAAAATTTCTAATTAAAATAATTTTCATTTTGTAATAGTTGATAGAAATACTTTAGAATTACTTTCATTATTTGATTTTTTTATATGGATGAATATAACTTACTTTTCTAATTATCACTGAATCTTCATCATGACTGCTATAAATTTTTATGTCTTTCCTAATTATCCATAATTATTATTTATCATTAATTCTGCTTTCTTAGGTCTGCTTGAAAACACAGGAACTTGGCCTTTGTCCCATGAAAGTGACAGAACAGGGAGAAGGCATTAAATTCTTTAATCAAAATGCAGCCAAGAACTCAACAAATCAGGAACAATAGAGAACAATTTGGTTTAGTATTTTCATTGTTGCAGATCACAGGGATGAACTTACCTTGGAGCACAGAGCATACTTTCAACTGTTGTCTTTAGAAAAGTAACTAGGAATTGGATTATAATTTAAATTTATCCTGTTTTATCCTCTTGATGGTTGATCCAATTTGTAGGATTCCTCATTCTGACAGTGAAGGAGTATCATTAGCTGAATGTCTGAAAGGAAAGTCATTCAATTAAATTAAGGTCTATTCTATGCTTTGAGGGAAAGAATAGTTGAGTGGTCAGTTTCCCTGACCCAGGTAGACCAGCATGAATAATGGTAGAAGGATCTAGACCTTAGGTGTCCATTGGAGAAGAAGAGAAGGTCTAAACTGGATATATCACATCTATGAATGGCATAGTCAGTGTGTTATCATGCAGATTACAAAAAATTATGTCTGTGAATTATGATGTAATGCAGCTCTTATATTGAAATGTACAGTTAATAGACAAGAAAAAGACCACATGTATGTCCATGTGAAAGCATTAAAGGACTCAAATGAGTCACTTTTTCATCATCTACTTTTTACTGACAAGAGACCACTGTGGCACATTATTGTGCGTTGTAAGAAGAAACTAGTGAAAGGAAAGAGGAAAATAAGAAATAAAGAGAAAGATTGACCCATCCTTGGGGACACTGGAAATGCAAAAGAGGAGATGAACAGATGTAAATAAGAAATAAATTGTAGATAGGATCATTAGGATTTTATTAGATGTGATACAACAAGAAGTGGCCTAAGAAGATTCCCAAGTGACAGACATGAGGATTGTGGATGGTGGGGTCCTGCCCCAGATATATAACACACAGGTGGACTGGTTGGAGGAAAGGATGGGGTTGGTGTTGGCAAGACTGGTTTGAGGTATTTGTGAGGCCTCCAATACAGTATTGAGAATGATGAGAATCTCAACAGCTCACTGACACTATGGATCTGGACCTCAAAAGGGGGATCTACCTAGGAGTCAAGGTTTTAAAGACACTTTTATATAAATATTATATGAACAAATTAATATAACTGAGGTTGTGGAGAGTGAGGCTCCCTGTCTCTTTCAGCAAAGGGAAACAATCACTACACAACAAAAATCCCAATCCCGTTGAGCACTGATATTTATATGTTGGGCAGAGGAAGAGATCACTATGAGTGAGTGTGTTGAATAATCAAATAAATAGAAAAGTGAGGAATAAAAAATATTTAAACCAATGAATATTCTCACTTCCCTCAACAGAAATAAGTCACACAAGAGATGGAGGTTGGAAATTGCACCACTGTGACAGAGTTCATCATCTTGGGATTGACAGAGGATCCTACCCTTTGTACCATCTTCTTTGTGATATTTTTAGGAATATATATTGTCACTCTAGTGGGCAATATTAGCATCATTGCTCTAATAAGAAGCTGTTCTCAGCTTCACACCCCCATGTATCTGTTCCTCAGCCATTTGGCTTTTGTGGACATTGTGTATTCCACATCAGTCACACCCATAATGCTTATAGGATTACTAGGACATGGAATGGTCCTCCCTGTGGCTGGATGTGAAGCCCAGCTTTGTTCTGCAGTGACATTTGGGACAGCTGAGTGCTTCCTGTTGGCTGCCATGGCCTATGATCGCTATGTGGCCATCTGCTCTCCTCTAATGTACTCCACTCACATGTCCCCCAGAGTCTGCATCCTCTTAGTGGGGACTTCCTATCTGGGTGGCTGTGTGAATGCTTGGACGTTTACTAGTTGTTTATTGAGTCTGTCCTTCTGTGGACCAAATCAGATAGATCATTTTTTCTGTGATTTCTCCCCTTTGTTGAAACTTGCCTGCTCAGATGTCTCCTTAATTGAAATTATCCCTTCCATCTCCTCTGGCTCCATCATTGTGGTCACAGTGTTTGTCATTGCTCTGTCTTATGTCTACATCCTCACCACTGTCCTGAGGATGCGCTCCACTGAAGGGCGCCACAAAGCCTTCTCCACCTGCACCTCCCATCTCACTACAGTTACTCTCTACTATGGGACCATCACCTTCATCTATGTGATGCCCAAGTCTAGCTACTCCACTGGCCAGAATCGAGTGATGTCTGTGTTCTACACGGTGGTGATCCCCATGTTGAACCCCCTCATCTACAGCCTAAGGAACAAAGATGTAAAGGAGGCCCTGAGGAAGGCAACTGTGAGAATCCATTCTTAGGATCTATTCATTGAATATAAGACACCTTATCTAGGTTCATTTACCCATATTACCCTTAGTGCCTACAACATGCCAATTAACTTATTGCTTAAATTAAATCACATGGGTTCTTGACACCAGCATCACTTGATTTGACTGAAATTCAACATACTTTCATTCACAGTAGAAACATACACACCATTAGCATAAAGCATCTTTCATTATTTATAGAGTTTTATAAGGGCATTTTAAATTTAAAGCATTGCAATCAATGTTTTTACAATGATCATTATTCCATAGGGCTAGATTTAGAAAGAAACTGAAGCTTGTGAAAAATGAGAAATTTTGTCACTGATTGTACTACATAATTTTTTTTTGAAATGACTTCCTTTCATTTACATATCATCATCATGAGACTGGAGGGTGAGGAGAGAATTGCTACAATATGGGAGCTCCACAGCAAATACTGAAAAGAGTCTTTATGGCATCTTATAATAAGTTTTAGAATTTAATTGTCCTTCCTCAGTATAAAGGGGTGAGAGATATGAGAATTTGGAGATGTTAAAGAAGTCTGACAAAGTGGGAAGTATTTATAATAGATTACTAAGGGAAATGGTAGAATATACTATTTATCAATGAGAAAAACAAAGACTGACAGGTAGCAGGCATAAAATGATGAAACAATGGTGGTGTGGTCTCTCTCTGCTTTGAGTTTCAACTCTATTAATACTTTATTCACAATAAAGAAACATTAAGAATCAAGAAAGTTAATTCATACATGGAAAGGATTTGACACAGATTGGTACTCAAATCCATTCAGCTTCCTTAACAGCCATTTCCCTTTTGAATATTCAGAGTATATATTCCACTTCCCATTTATGGACAGCAGAGCTATACTCACATAGAAAATTCCTGTGACTTTAGCAAGACCTGCCTCTCCTCCAGTTAAACATTTTGTACAGTAGAGGGAGTCAAAGTCCAAGAGAATGTTTTATCAGCATTGTGGTAGAGTGTTCAGTTTAATGTGAGAGTTTACTGAGCATTTATTAAATGCCAAGCATTGTGCTGATACAAAATCAACTAAATCATTGTCTAATCTCCAACACGATATTATACAAACTTGTGTGTGTACTTGTCTAGAAGTAATTTGGCATTGCAGTTATAATATGGTTAGTACAATAAGGAGCAGTAGGCCCAAGGAAGGGGAGCTTTTCACAACCAGGACTGTGGAAACGACACTTTATGGAAAATAAAGCACTAAAACTTAGTCTTGGAACATGACTAGATAAAGCAAGGTAAAGTCAATGGAAAGGTGTTTCAGATACAAGAAGTGACATTAGAATGGCACAAATGATAAAGCAAGATAGATGGGGAATTGCTTTTCATTTTTATAATTTTTTTTTAAGATTGAGGGACAGCAAGAGAGAGGAGAGAGACAGAGAGAAGCATTTTTTATTTAGTTTTTCATGTGGCCTTCCTTGCTCTGACACTTTGTTGTGTATGTGGTGCTGGGGTATGAACCCACATACTCACGTATGCCAGGCAAGCACCATAACTGCTGAGCCACTGCTGCAGCCCCGGAGTTGCTTTTCTAAAGTGTTCAGAACGGGATGAGGGAATAGTGATAACAGAAAATGTAAACTTAAAACAGTTTATAAAAAGCCACAAATTCCATGTGAAGCTGTACTTTTCCAGAGAGGAACTATTGAAAGCCTTCATGAAAGGAAGTAATGGTTAGATATATTTCTATCACTTTAACAACAAAGTGAAGCATCACCTCTAAGAGTGACTGCTCAGGAAGCAATTATAATACTCCAGGAGACAGGGTAAATATTTGAGACAGCATGATATATCAATAGAAAATAAGGAGAGAAAAGGTTTGAAATATATAGAAGAGAGAATTTACAGGAAAAGCTGACTGGTAGATGGGAAGTGATTAGAGAGAAGGAACTGTCCAGGATGACTCCCACAGTCCAACTTCGATGAATGGATGCTGTTATTAACACCAGTCTCCTGAGGTCCCCAGGTACAGAGGAAAGAAAGAGAGTGGATTATTGTATCAGTAAAGTTTATTTTCACACACATTATTATCTCTGCCATCATAGGAAGACACGGTGTGAGATTCAAGTTCCATCTAAATGAAATAAATGAGGACTGGAGTGGTGGCTCAGTGGTTCTGGCACTTACCTGGCATGTGCAAGGACAGATTTGAAGCCCAGCACCACATACATAATGAAATGTCAGAGCAATGAAGGCCACATGAAACACTAAATAAAATTGATTCTCTCTCTCTCTCTCTCACTGTCCTTCTCTCTCTTTAAGAAAAATAAATGAAGTAAATGAGATAGACCAGTCCTCTTCAACTCCCTCTTAATTCAATCCTACATTCTCAGTCCTCTTAGCCCTGTTTGCCTTGCTTCTTCACCACAACTACTCATAGGTGGGGATCTTTTGACCTTTCTCTCCTGAGGTCCTATTCCTGATCTTTATCATTTGATTAAAGATTTCCAGTTGTCTGGTAAAATTTTAAGGTGCACCCTGACTGCATAGGATCTTGGAATTTTAGTTATGTGAACTCTACATTCCTGCACACTTTGGACATATACCTTGGAGGTCAGAGTGTTCAAGGGTCTCCTTACCTACCTTCTGAGCTTTGATAATTGAGAATTAATGCAAATCAACAATCAATGACAAGCTTTAATTTCTAGATATCTTAAAATTTATATTTCTCTCTTGGATTGTTCATGAATAATTCAGGGAGAAAGTGGGGGAAGAGGTCTCAAACATTCATATTTCCTACTTCTTTGACCTTGGGTTCTATGAGGAATATTTTTTTAAGAGAGAAGGACAGTGAGAGAGAGAGGGAGAGAGAGAGAGAGAGAGAGAGAGAGACAGAGACAGAGAGAATCAGTTTTTATTGAGTTTTCACATGGCTTCCATTGCTCTGACACTTAGTTGTGTACATGGGTGCTGGGGTTTGAACCCATGTACTGTGCATGTCGGGCAAGTGCCATAACCATTGAGCCACCACTCCAGCCCAATGAGGAATATTTAATGTAAACTTTAAAGTTATTTTAGAGGTAAACATAGGATAATAATTTATCTATTTGTTCCTTTCAAAAATATTTATTGAGAATTTATTTTATCCTAGGGACTGAGAAAACATTTAAGATATTTTCATGAATAGAATGGAGTTCATGTGCAATTTAGTCTGTAGTGGAGGAGATTCTAGAGAATAAGTAGACATATAAATACAGATTAACTCAAGTGTTGCAGAAGAAACAAGTTAATTGGGTTGATTAATGGGTAACTTAGCAATACTCAGGTGGTATCTAGACTTGTCTCTAGAGTTGATCATGGCTATATTCAAATTCCCAGAACCTAAGCAGGGATGACTTGAAAAGCTCTTCTTCCACGTAGTCTTAGAGTCTTTCCACAAATATCACCAGTAGTGTAGCTGGATTTCTCATGTGTTGGTTCAATATTTGGTACATATCAATAGCAAGTTTTTTAAGAGAATAAAAATGAGGCTACAGTGTGTCCTATAGCATAGCCATAGGAGACAAGATATCTTTTCTACCTTCTTCTACTGTAAGAAAAATGACCAAATGCAGAACAGATTAAAGGGAAAAGAAATAGAAGTGTACCTCTCAAAGAGAGAATTAGCCCAGATGATGCAGCCATCTCTAACCTCTGGCTACAATTATTTGCATATTTCTCACATGCCAAAATACACTTACACCCTTCCACAGTACACATATCATCACAGCATTGACAAAGATTCCATCATCATGACATCTGAATCATGGTCAGGCATGGGTGATGCTCCTTAGCACAACTCCTTGAATATAATTCTTCTTGATCTAAGATGTGACTAAAGACGTATGTAATCTGCCTCCAATTCACCTGACAAATACTGTTGGCACAGAGGTAGGAAGACTGCAGTAAACACTCCAATTCATAAAGGGGTAATGCAGGAGTCATCTGGCTATCATTGGTCCTATAGCAATTCCAAAATCATCTAGACACAACAACATTTTTGTTGATCAGGTTCTCATACTTCTTCCTGTTAATATGTCTCGTTGTCTCTTGGTTTTGCCTTACAGGGCTTTCAGTCCTAACCTCTGAATTATCCTCCTTTTTTAAGAACAATAGTCCTTATAGCAGAAGAGTTTTCTTTGCCTGTTTTCCTGATTATTATAGGTGGAGAATCCAAAGACCTCTTTTCACTTTGTCCTGTCCCTTCCTCTTTCACTCCAAACTGATATAATTTTTTAAATTATGTTATGATCCAGCCATCCTACTCCTGGGTATTTTCCCAGAAGAGCTAGAATCAGCATATTATAAAGATACAGCTACATCAATGTTTATAGCAGCTCAATTTATAACAGCTAAATTATGGGATCAATCCAGATGCCCCTCACTGGATGAATGGATCCAAATAAGCCAAGCCCAGAGTCTTAAGGGTGGAATGTTTTCTCTCATTTGCATAAGCTAAAGTAAAACCAAGGATAGGGTGAAAGATAAGTTTATTTACTAGACACATCAAATTCAAAATATCAAATAATCTAGGACAACTATAGCTATGGTGGGGAGGATGGGGAAAGGAGAGAGGGAAGATGGAGAGGGAATGAAAAGGGGTGTTATTAATTCTGTGTGGTGTATTTGACTCTCCTAAGAAGCCAAATAATACTCATGCAGACATTTAACTCTTGAAAACCCCGAAATTAATATACATGTATACGGATATTTATATATGTTATAGGGGGGAATTACGTTGGAGAAAGGAGAGCAGGGAATGGGCGAAGGCAGGGAGATACTGGATAAGGGTTGGGTTCAAGTTACATTATTATTATGTATGCATATATGAATGTGTAGCAACAAATCCCTTAAAAAATGTAAGAACTAATAAAAAACAATATGTTGGAGCAGTGGCTCGGTGATTATGCAAATGCTTGCCCAACATTTGCAAGTACATGGGTTCAAACTCCAGCACCCATGTGCACAACTAAGTGTCACAGCAACAAAAGCCATGTGAGAAACTCAATAAAAATTGATTCTCTCTGTCTCTCTCTCTCTCACACACACCATCCTTTTCTTTTGAAAAACAAACAAACAATATATTTTGGAAGTCGTCAGTAAAAAGCAAGTAAAACCTTAATGAGGTACTACTCTATTCCCACCAGGATGGCTAGAAACAGTCTTATTCTTCCTCATCCTCACTAACACTAACATATGCCTACACAAAAGTCTGTGCATGAATATTTACAGTACCTTTATTCATAATAATCAAAGTAGAAATAGAAGACTGAGGATGTGACTCAGTAGTAGAATGCTTGCTTAGCATGCATGAGACCCTAGGTACAATCCCTAGCACACACACACACAAAGATAGGAGTAATACAAATGCCTATCAACTTATAAAATGGGTAAATAAAATGTACTATAGCCATATGTTGAAATATTTTGTAAGGAGATGAAGAACTGATACATGCCATAGCATAAATGAATCTTGAAAATTTATGCTGAGTACAAGAAACAACTCACAAAAGACCACATATTATATTAGGCCATTAATCTAAGATGTACAAACATATAAGGACAGAAAATAGATTGATTTTTGTGGATGGGGGAATGGCAATATGTGGGGTGATACCAAAAGATACAGGATTTCTTTTAGATGTAAATAGAATCTTCTAAAATTGACTATGACTAAGCTTACAAATATCCATGAATATTCTAAAAAACCACTGAATTGTACATTTTATTTATTTATTTTAAATTTAGAATTAAATGATTGCATGAGTATTATTTGGCTTCTCAGATGAGTAAAGAGTAAGGTACATTGTTGATTCCCCCTGTAGATACCTCCCTCTCCTCCCTCCCTCTCCTCTTCTCCCTGTTTCCCCCACCCCTTCCCACTAAATATCTATGGTTCCCCTGGATTATATGTTGCTTTGACTTTGACTTAGGTGAGTCCAGTACATGCACTTGACTACCTTTCACCCAAGCCTAGGTTTTGTTCTAGCCTCCACAAATGAGAGAAAACATTTATCCCTTGAGTCTCTGGGTTTGGCTAATTTTGCTCAGCATAATTTCTTACATTGCCATCCATTTACCTTCAAAGATCATAATATTGTTATTCTAATAGATGAGCAAAACTCCATTGTATCTGTGTGTGTGTGGGGGGGGGGCGGTCCACAGCTTTTGGATCCATTCATCCAGTGAAGGGCATCTGGGTTGATTCCATAATTTAGTTATTGCAAATTGAGCTGCTGTGAACATTGATTTTGCTGTGTCAATGTAATGTGATGTTTCTAGTTCTTCTAGGAAATTACCCAGAAGAGGGATAGTTGGGTTGTATGGTGGATCCATCCCTAATTTTTTGAAGAGTCTCCAACTGCTTTCCAGAGTGGCTGTATCAGTCTGCAGTTCCACCAACAGTGTGCTAGTGTTCCCATCTCCCTGCAACTCCTCTGGCATCTGTTACTGCTTATATTCTTCAGCTTTGCCAATCTGAGTGGAGTGAGGTAAAATCTTGATGTAGTTTTGATTTGCATTTCTATGATTACTAATGATTTAGAATACTTTCTCTTGTATTTGTTGTCTTGCTGGATTTCCTCCATTGAAAAGTTTCTGTTTAGCTCTCTGGTCTATTTATTGATTAATTTGTTTGTATTTTTGAGTTCTTTGTAAATTTTGGATATAAGTTTCAAGTCATCATATCTCCCATTCTGTAGGTTCTCTCTGGTCAGTTTTGACCAATTCCTTGGCTGAGCAAAAGCTTTTTAGTTCAATGGCATCTCACCCATCGATTTTTGACTTTCATTCTTTTGCTTTGTCTTGTTGAGAAAGTCATTGCCTACTCCCATATGCTATACTATGGCTCCTAATTTTACTTCTCCCAGTTGTATGGTAGCTAGTATAATTCCCAGTTCCTTGTTCCATTCCAATTTGATTTTTGTGCAAGATGAGAGATAAGGATCTAATTTTGATCCAATCTGCTAATCTATGTCTTTTGAGTTTAGGACCATTCACATTCAGTATTAGGATAGTTATGTGGTTGTGGCTCATGGTCATTGTGTTTTATTAGTGAGTTCTATGCTGTGTTGACTGTCTTTTTGATAGCGTGTACTTTTATTGAATTTCATTTGTTTGTGGGTTTTGAGAATTTTTTGCTTGTTCTTCTATCTGGAGTTTACCTTTGAGAATTCTTTGTAAAGCTAGTTTTCTCTTCATTAATGCAGCAAGTTTGATCTTATGAAGTGTTCTTATTTCCACTTCAAATTTGAAGCTGAATTTTGCTGGATATAGTGTTCTTGGCTGCTAGCTGTGGTCATTCAGAGATTGAAGTATCTCTTTACAGGATCTTCTTGCTTCTAGGGTTTGAGCTGAAAAGTCAGACATAATCCATATTGGTTTTCCTCTGAATGTGATTTGGCATTTCTCTCTTGCAGGTTTTAATATTCTTTCCTTGATTTCTCTGTTATACATTTTGAATATGTGAGCTTCTCGTTTGATTAGGCCTATTGGGTGTCCTATATGCTTCCTGGATGAGCATTTCTGACTCGATTCTAATACAGGAAAAATTTCCTTTAACTATTTTACGCCATTCATTTGTGTTTCAAGTTCTTCTTGTATCCCAATTACTTCTACATTGTTTCTGTGCTCAAGCTTACTCAGGCTATCCTCAGTGTTAGAAGTTCTTTCTTCAAGAGCTGAGGTTCTGCTTTTTATAGCAATTAGTGAATTATTAAATTCTTCCATTGTTCCTCTAATGTGATTGACTAAAGATTTTAGCTCCATTACTTCCTTATCAGTATGTCAATTTCTTTGCTAATAGCTTTCTCATTTAGTTCCTTCCTTACATTTTCTTTTAGCTCATTTTTCCTTTAGTAATCAGATCGTTGATAATTTTTTTCAAAATATTCATCTTGCTCCCTGCCCATGGGCTCCTTGTTAGGGGAGTTGTGGGCTTTAGGTTAACCTTTTCTAGTTTGATTCCTCATCTTTGAAGAGCTATTTCTGGATCTTTGAATTGAGGTTCCCTGTGTGTAAGCAAGGCAAGTTCCCAAGTGCTTTTTTTCTTGCAGGTCAAAGGGTTAGGTCAGGCATTGCCTCTCTGATGACCACCTTCTTCCAGAAATCTGCTTCTGCCTGGAGCTTTGTTTTCCTGTATCTTTTCAATCTAGGCTCCATGTGTCTGGATCCTGGTGGGGCTGTGAGTAGCCTGCTTGGTAGTTGAAACATAATGGTGGAGGTGTGTCACTGGTTCCTGGGATCCCACAGCTGTGGGGCAGGGTGGAGTGGGCCTACATACCTGCTGCATTGGGACCTAGGATCCTTGGCAGTGGGGACAGGCTGAATTGTACATTTTAAATGTGTGAACTTTATGGCATATGAATTGTGTTTCATTAGATCTGTCAAAATTTTTTTGTGAGGATTCTGTGCACCAACTTGTATTCCATTGATGTAGACAAAATTCACACCCATAAATCTTCCAGATAATTCTTTCTCTGAAGGTTTTTGAGGCTGCTATGAGAAAATTCCTGTAAAATATATAAAAAACTTACTTTTCTTTCTTTCTTTTTTTTTAAGAGACTCTTAAAACATGACTTAGAAGGACTTAGTCCAACTGGAAGGATCATTGAGGCCTCAGATTTTTTTTGGATGTCTTAACAGAGGATCTTATAGACCCAATCTGAATTTGATCTTTGATTTGAAGCCATTTTCTACATTGAGAATATTTCTTTTTAGAAGATACTGGGAATGAGAAATATTCTTATTTTCAAAGTCAGCAATATCTAACTTCCTTATTTTTTCTAGATTTTTCTCAAAAATGAAACATGTGCTTCTTTAGTTAACAACTTTCTTATTGTATTTATCATAGACAGTTATGTAGAACTTGAAGCACTTTCAATGCTCTTTCTGGGAAACTTCTAAGTAAAATCCAAGGAATATGTTATGTTGATGTAAAATACCAATTCTGCTTGGAGAAAATAAGAAAAATGTTTATTCTGAGTCAAATATGCTTGAATATGGCCTGGAATACAAATTTATGTTACCCAGAACATCATGGTTCTTCCACAGAAGAAGATACATGAGCTTTTAATGTTACAAATTAAAGTAGGTGGGGTCATCAAGTTGACAGACTACAAAGAGACAGGGAAATCTCTTTTATAGAATTTAGATGTTATTGTTTTGGGGGGTAAGTGTTCCAGATTTATTTTTAAAAATTATGCATGATTTCCATGCATAAAGGTCACTAATCTGTAGGCTATCTGTAGGCTTTTTCCCACATTTTTTAGTGTATTGTCATGATAGTGGTACATATTGATGGAATTTGTGATTATATATATGTACATTCACACAATATAACAATATAATTTGGCCAATATCACTCCCCAGCTCTTCCTCCTTCCATCCCCCTCCCATTCTTGGTTCCTTTCCTCTACTGATCTACCTTTGATTTTCATGGGGTCTGCCCCCCACCTTTCTTTTCCTTTTTCCTCTCTAGCTCCTTCATATGAAAGAAAACATATGACCCTTGACCTTCTGAGTTTGGTTTATTTTACTTAACATAGTGGTCTCTAATTCCATTTATTTTCCTGAAAATGACATAATTTCATTTGTCTTTATAACTTAATGAAATTCCATTGAGTATATTTACCACAGTTTCCTTTATCCATTCATTCATTGATGGACACCCAGGCTAGTTTCATAATTTAGCTATTGTGAATTGTGCTGTTGTAAACCTTGGTATGCATGCATGTATCACTGTAGTATGATGACTTTAATTCAGATGTTATCTTTAATAAGGTGAGGAAATCTTTTACAGGATTCAGATGTTATCATATTCTTAACTTTAGGGTTGGTAGAAATCTGAGGTCACCCAAGCTTAGTATACATTCTAGAGATTTTTATTTAGTAGTCACAATAATACTAGGTCAGATAGAGAGGTTTACACTAAAGGGATTAAAGATAGCCCAGGTAACTTTGGGTCTTGATTTGCAGCATTCCATCTCTCCACAATCAATATTTCAGTCAACTAAGATTAAACAATCTGTGTGTTCTTGAATATAGTTATGGTTTCTTTGGAGAACTTCAGCATACAATTAGATATACTTTCTATTTTTCGTTTTATCACAGTGGTGGTATTGTAAAACTTTCCATCATTATTAACTATGTGTTTTCTTCAGCTCTTAAAAATACTTTATTCTTCTTCAAACCCTCACTGCCTTTGCAGAAATACAATAGCTCACAGAGAGCTTTATAGTGGATATATAAATTTGGGAGTGAATAATGTTCAAGTGGTATTGTGGTTGGAAAGTGTTATCAGAATTCATGTGCTGCCAACATGGTAACATTTAGAGGTGGGACATTTCAGAGGTGATTGGCCCATGAGGACTCCTCCCTTGTGATTGGATGTCCTCATAAAAGGAGTTGGTGGAGGAAGTTCACTCTTTTCTGCTCTTTTACCTTCCATTATGTGAAGGATATGATTCTGACCAGACACCAAATACTGGTGCTGTGATCTTGGGCTTCCAACCACCAGAGTTTTAAGGAATAAAACTTTCTTCTGTATATGTTACCTGATCTATGGGATTCTGTTATAGAAGCATACAATGTTCAAAGTGATTCATAAATTCATGAAATTATATGTGACCTATTGGTGGCTAACAATATAAGAATATGAGGGACAAGCTAAGGACAGTTTCACATTTAAAGGTCTGGTAGAGGTGCAATCTCCAGCAATGATGAGGATAATTGGATAAGAAAGACAGGGAGAAAACCCCCTGAAAATGTGAAATTGTAAAATACAAGGTAGAAAAGCAGTTCAAATATAGAGAGGGTGGATTCTTTAGTGCTTCTGGGATTTGGTGACTTAAGTGATTTAGTAAAAGCAGTTTCACAGCAGTGATTTTGAAGCCAGATGGGACTGTACTTGATATGTAACCGATAGGTAAAAACTAATTTCAGCAAAAAGGTAGAACCTGAGGGAGGAAAGTGGGGAGGGTATTTAAGGAACAGTGAGTAGCTAACTCAGTTTGCAGGGTCATTGGGTAAGTGTGAGAGACTGTAATGCTGGAAAACTATTATAGTTCCATGAGGTAATTCTGTAAAAGTCTGCCTAAGAAATTTAGACTTGAATTTGAATGCATTGTTATGTCTGATGTCTGTAATTTATTGATGATTAAAGTCAGGTTACTTGATCATCTATCTGTTTCTAGTATGATAAATGTACTTCTTTGTAAAAATTAAAATGTGAGTTTTCAAAACATTGACTTGTTTACAACAAATAACTTATGGAAAGTTATGCATCATTCAGGTTATGAAGGAAATAGATGGCTTATTCAGGCTTGATAACTGAGGGGAATTCAGTAAAGGGACAATTTACCAAGTCAAGGGGAAAGTTTAGGAAAAACTTCAGGAGTAATGATGTTCCCCAGGGCTAGTGACTTAGAAAGGCAAGAAGTACAGACAATTAAAAAAAGAAGAAGAAGAAGTACAATTGCTGGAACCTAGAGAGTTGTGCAGAGAGAACACTTGTCAGAAGATGGAGCATTTGTTTGTAGGTCACAGCCAACCAGGTGATTGAGAAGGGAAGGATCCAGGACAGTGTCTGAACCCCTGTCTCTGTCAGTGTTTTCCAGGAGCCACAAACAAGGGAGTCTGTGGATAGTTCATGTTGGTAAGTCCCTTGGGATCAGGGTAAAAATAGGTGGAAAAGGAATCTGGAAGACAAGCAGTAGACATCCACCACTGCTGGATTGAAATTATTTTTTCCATTTATATTTTATGGCTTGTGTATGGATTTTTAAATATTTACATAATACATGAATTATATTTGTAGTAGCAAAAAAGTGTTTTCAAGTTCTAAAACTAAAGTTCAAGCTAGAATTGGGAAGAACATTTCTACATCTGTTGCAGGATTGCTAAAGGGATTGTACATACCAAAATTTAGGTAGTGCCAGAATGGCCATGCCAGTGGAAAAGGAGATATAGAACTGGAAAGATATGACAGAAATGTGCTATAGACATTTTCCTAGATAAAAACCATCCTAGGAAAGAAGTATCCAGACATAATTAGATTCCACTTTGCTGAAAGAACCCCCCACTCGGTGTCCAGCACAGATAATCCTTTTTACCTGAGCACCTACTTTATGACTTTTTCTACAACACACTGCAAAATATTTACTCAAAATTGGTCATCAGAATAAAAAACTGGTTGTAATTGATCCACATGTGCAAATCACACAGGTAGAAATTGCTTGTGAGGCTGGATAAATAGATGCAGAGTGTGTTTCAGTCATCTCTTGGCTGTTTTACCAAATGACTCCCATTTCCAGCTTGAATTATTTGAAAATTTACTATTATTTTCTTCATATTTTGGCAGAAATTTCTTCCAATAAAGTAGAACAAAGATGAAACTAACAAAGGTGAACAAAGGTGAAATTAAAAAGGTCTAGAGATGTTAATACCCTAAAATATTTTGATAAATTATACAGAAAAAAGTGAACAGATCAAAGGACAAACTTGCCTAGACATCTGCCCCCATTTCTTCAGCATAATATTTTCATGCTGAGAGTAAAGAACAATTTCCTATCAACTTCTGTCAGAAAGTATGTTAGTAAAGTAACCGAAATGCTTGTGTAAATATGTAAATCAATTTCCTTTTACAATTTATAAATATATGGCATAAAGTATATAATCCATAATGCTTTGTAATAGCTAAAGTCATATATGAATTTAATATTTTAGCTCCAAAATTTAAATAACCATAATACGCTGGCAGCTGAGAGCATGAGAGGCAAAGACTCCTTGCCTAGAGCTTAGGAAGGGAATGAATATTCTCCTGCCCTGCTCTTTCAGGCCTATGAGGACCACTGATTTTAGACCTGAACAGCCTACTTCCATGGAGTTCTGGCAAGTAAGTGTGCCTCAAGAAGAGGCCCAAGTGTCTAGAAATTGCAGTATACCAGGAACTATCAGAAGGTCAGAAATTATCCTCATGAAATACAGACTTGCAAAAAGATAGGGCCTGGGCCTTTTGGCAGTGTGACGGGGTAAGTACATAGTTTGGATATCAAAGATGCCAAGGCAGCTAAGATTTACCAGGTCAAGATCCTGAAAAGGCTGTAGAGAAGCAAGCCTGAAATTCTATGTGTATTTTCCTCCTAAGAAATTTGACTACTCCTAAACCACACATCGGCTGGCAGAACATCAAAACACCACGCAGGATGCCTCCTGTGGGAGGCTAAAGATCTGTGCAGAGATTTTAGCCTTTTGTAGTGCTAATTTGAAAAAGTCAGGCCATTTAAGATGAAGGAGACCTATAATATCCTAAGCTTTTGAGACTCCTAAAGGGTTACACTTTACCTTGAAGTAAATTAAACTAAGAATACAATAACACAAACAAAGTACAATATCAAATACTATCTCCATTTATTAGGATGAAAGTTTAGGAGTATATTATATGCTGAAACATCAATTGTTTCTCTGTGTTGAATGACCTATTTGGACATAAGATTTGCATTTCCTCAAAGGGATAAATCCAGTGCCCTTGTTTCTTGCCAGAAGAAATTAAAAACAGTTTTTGGAGGATGATATGCTCATGTAGAGACTCTAAAAATTTTTTTATCATCATTGCCCATTTTTAAATTAGAAACTGACAAAGTATGCAAAAAAATGGGGCCAGATGAACAAAATCCAGGCACCATTATATCTGTTAAATACATAATGTGTATGTAATATTTTATGTTTTTATTAAATATATATAAAGAAAAGCAGAGGAATAAAATAAAGAATGATGTCAGAAAGCAGAGAAAAGAGCAAGAGAGAGATGAGAGAGGAAAGATGGAAGGAAGGAAGGAAAGCAGGAAGGCAGGCAGGAAGTAGAAAATCAAGTTGAAATCTTAGAAATAAATTATGAAATAAATGAAAAATTAAGTAGCTGGGTTTAATGGCAAATCAGAAACAACAAAAATGAGTATGAATAAAGGTCAGGTCAATAGAAAACATACATATTACGGGATAAAAATACAAAAGAGTATAAGAAATTGTGAAAAGATGTAACATATGAATAAACTGAAGTCTAAGAAATCAGAAGGAAGAGAACGAGGTAGAAGAAATGATTGAAGACATAGTCACTGATAAATCTCCAAACTGGTGAAAGACCATCACCTACAAATTCAGAGTACTCTGAAAATTCTGAACATGATAGGTATAAGAGCTATACTTAGGTAAATCACGAAGAGCCTCTAGGACTGTGGGGCAGAGGGTGTGATTCCTTGGTTCAATCCTTAGCACCTTAAAAATAAGGAGAGAAAGAGAAACTGTAAAAGGCTTCTAGGGGAAAAATAAAAGGTGTATTCCCTTTAAAAAACAAAAAATAAAAAAACAAATAAACAAAAACAAAGGCTAAAGAAAGGTGGTTGACTTTCAAAGGAAATGACAGGAAACTAGAAAATAATGAAATTTTATAAGTGCTCTATTTTCAACTGATAACCTAGAAATTTTTTTTCAGGGCTGGGGACCGAACTTGGGGCCTTGCGCATGCTATGCAAGTGCTCTCTGCCGCTGAGCTAAATCCCCAACCCCGATAACCTAGAATTTTACTCCAAACAAAATATTTCTCAAAAACAAAGTTGCAATAAAGAATTTTTCTGACAACAACTAAAAATTCGTTAAAATTCATCACTAGTCAAGCATGGTGGTGTACATCTATAAACCCAGCTACTTGGGAAACTAAGGCATGAAGATGTCAAGTTCAAGGCCAGCATCAGCAACTTATTGAGACCCCCCCCCCAAAATAAAAAGGGCCGGGGATGTATATCATTAATAGAGTGGCCTTGGGTTCCAATCCTACTACCTAAAACAAAACAAATAATACCCCAAACAACAATAACAGCATCACTAGTAGACTTTCATGAAAAGGAAAAACAATATTTTTTAAAAAAGAAAATCTATGCAAATATAAGGATAGTATTATAGAAAGGGATGAAGAAAAGCAAAGAACATAAATGTATAGAAATCAGGGGAGGAGTAACAGGAGGGGGAATACAGTTTTGAGAAATAATTCAGAAATAGCACTGATTACATGGGCAGGTAGGTGATGCCTGTAGCCTCAAATAAAATGGGAAAGAAAAAATTCTTCTGTAGAATCTTCTTAAAAACAACTTTATTGCAGTGTAATACACATTCAGAAATTTAGATGTATAGGTTGAGGACTTTTGACAAAGGCACACACCTATGTTACTACCACCCCAATCATAATATACAATGATTTCATGGCCCTCAAGAAGTTACTTCTTGTCCCTTTGCTTTTAATCTTCACCATTACTCTGTTACAGAGTATTTTACAGATTCTTGAGAAATGTTTTTAACCCTATAAGTTCCAATTCATTTCAGAAGATTAAAATTTCTCCAAAATTTGAATAGACTGAGAACCTTTAATAATACAATAGGTCAGGATCTTGCTGTTATAATCCTTGCCTTCTAAGTAGCAATCTACAATCTGTAGTAATTAGAAACCTTTAATAAAATAGTGTGAAATGAGTTTTGATTGTTCCTAACAGGGATATTATCATTATGATTGATCATTACTTATTGAGTTTGTTTGGACAAAATGCTTTTTTACCTATCCTTTTATTTTTCAAGAGACTTCTATTCAAGTAACACCACCTGGCATCTTTACAAGCCTTCACTCCCTCCTCTTCCAGGATTAAATTAGCTGATGGTGAATTTTGAGGAGAAAGCTAGATATGACAGAAATTTATTATCTAATACTTCTGGAGGCTTAAAGTCCAAGATCAAGGTGTTCCTTCTGAGTGCAGTGAGAGAGAATCTGCTCCATGTCTCTCTCCTAGCTTTTGAAAGTTGAAGAGAGTATTTGGCGTTCCTTGGCACATAGAAGCATCATCCAGATCTGTCTTTTTCTTCACATGATGTTCTCCTTGTGTGATATATGTGTCCCAAATTCCCCTTTTAACAAGGACATCAGGGATACTAAGTTAGGAGTCCACCCTACTCCAGTAAAACCTCATCTTAACAAATGCATCTGCATTGAACCTATTCCCATATACAGTCACATTCTGAAGTACTGGGGAATAAATATTCATTATTAAAATTTTGGGAGGACATGATTTATCCCCAAACAGCACACACCCCTTCTTTCCCTCCTTTCTTTTGGGATTATGCCAATCCTCAGTGCTGGTGTCTGTTTTGGGTCATGAAGTAGGTAGATGGTTAAGAAGTTTCATTGGGAAGTCCTGAACTTCTGCTCAGTGAGTTTCATCCCCAGGACTTCAAAAAAATAAAACCAGACAACAACAGGACAGGAAAACCAAGTACACAAATATAAATCACATTCTCTAATATCACCTCTTTCATTTCTACAGGCAATATTTTGCTTTTCCTGATAACTTCTTTTTATTGTCACTTTTCAGTTAAATCAAAACTTGTAAGGGAAAAACTTTTGTAAATCTATGACCTGTCTAATAAGGACCATAAGAAGCCATTGCAACTATATTCTTTACATCTGGGTAAGTTTAATTACTTGAAGATTTTAGAGTTGAAATACACAGAGCAAATCTATGCACAGAGTTATCATAATCAATTGGGGAGCATTTAAACCTCTAGACAAAAGAAAGACCACTCAAGTGGTAATTGACCTCACGGGAAAAGATAGGGTCACCCAAGCGACCTTGGGGAGGTGGGGAGAAGACAGAGCTGAGGATGAACGCTTTGAAGAGCCCGGTGTGGAGGGCAAAATGAAGAGGACTGCTGGAAACAGTGAATAACTCCAACCAGCAGAGTGCAGGCTCTCACCACAACACTGTAATGGCTCTTTTGAAACCAGACTGAAGTCATATCTTTGAATGCCCTCTCTTTGCTGAGGGCTATGTTCATTCTGAATTTAACCCTGAAATTTTGCACGGGGAGGGGAGATAATAGACCTATAATGAAGCAAATAAAGAGGTAAAAATGGGGAAACAGGACCAGATGAATTCCATTGTGGCTTTTAGACCAAAGAAGTGATTTCCCTTGATCTGGTCAGTGAAGAACCTAGGAATGGGAGGTTGGTTTGTGAAATGTTCTCTCCATAATGTCTCAGGATTTGTCCAACATTAACACTATGCTAATAATAAAAATGCGTTAACTAATATAGTAGTCAGAAATTATTTCAGGAGAAGTACAAGAGGCAGGGACTCAATTTAGAGGTGATTGCCATGACCAGACTGGATCTTGAGAATCTTTGCGAAGGGCGGTGAGAGAAGTCGTGACAATGGACGCCCCTTAAGAGACAGAAGTGCATGGCAAATACACAGCTATTATTCACAGGAAGCCTCTGTGTCCCATTTTTCTACTACAAAGAATTGTCTGCTTCTGAAGTTCTATTTTAGTTCTTATGTATGAAAACTTCAGCTAATAATAAACTTCAGCTGAAATTTAGTTTCTTCTGTGTTATCTGAGTTGGTTCTCATAATGACCAAAGAGCAGAATTATTTTTGCTCTTACTTAAGTAAAAGGGAAGTAGATCTTCCCCCCGGGACAGTAGCATCACTATTTCTAAACGTATAAATGTCCATTGACCTTGACTAGGACCTTTAAGGGAAGTGACTTGAACTGCCTTACTTGTCAATGTTACCAGTTATTACACATCTACTGGAAATCTATTTCCCAAATGTTATTTTACAAGACAAAATTTTAAAGAAATTCAATCTTTGAAATGTGTCTCTATCTAAATAGGACTCTGTAATTGGTAAATAGGGAAGAAGCTAAGTTAGCAACTATTTTCTGAAGTATTCGTACCCTGTAAAATCCGTATTTCATTTGAATCCAACAGCTGTCCGTGTAAATGATATTTTAATTTTATAAATAAAAGTAAACATTTGCTTTCTATAGTGACAGGAGCAGTTCACTAATGTAAATGATTAAGTTAATGATACATATTAAAATATCAAGCACAAATGCCCCCCAGATCAATGATTTTGTTATTTATAAATTTATAT
Source organism: Aplodontia rufa (assembly GCA_004027875.1). Lineage (NCBI taxonomy): Eukaryota > Metazoa > Chordata > Mammalia > Rodentia > Aplodontiidae > Aplodontia > Aplodontia rufa. The sequence goes on from PVKS010025363.1 coordinate 26,433, forward strand.
TTGATTTAATTCAAGAAAAGCAAAATGTTCTTGTCATCAATTTTCTCATGGCCTCTTTCACCTCCTTGTTCCTGAGACTGTAGATGAGAGGGTTCAACATGGGGATCACCACCGTGTAGATCACAGAGGCCACTTTGACTTGATCAGCTGAATAGTTCGACTTGGGCATTACATACACAAACAAAACTGTCCCATAAAACAGAGTGACTGCAGTGAGGTGGGATGTGCAGGTGGAGAAAGCCTTGTTCCTTCCCTCGGTGGAGCGCATCTTCAGGATGGAGTGGAGGATGTATATGTAGGACACAATTATGGTAAACAATGTGCTTATCAGGACGGAGGCAGAAGAGATGGCAGGAGAAATTTCAGCAATATAAACATGGCCACAAGAAAGCTTCAGGAGAGGGAAGAGGTCACAGAAAAAGTGGTTGATTTTATTTGGGCCACAGAAGGATAGGTTCATTAAACAGCCTGTAAATGATGATGCGTTCATGCATCCACCCAGGTAGGATGCCCCCAGTAGGAGGAAGCAGACCGTGGGGGACATCTGGGTGGAGTAGAGCAGGGGAGAACAGATGGCGACATATCGATCATAGGCCATGGTAGCTAAAAGGAAGCACTCTGTAGTCCCAAAAGTGACATCAGAGCCGAGCTGGGCTATGCAGCCAGCGAGAGGAATAGTGGTTTTTTCTCTTAAAAAGCTGATGAGCATTATTGGTGTGACTGATGTGGAGTACCCAATGTCCACAAAGGCCAGATGGCTGAGGAAAAGGTACATTGGAGTGTGAAGCTGTGGGCTGCTTCGGATTAAGAGGATTATGCTGATATTTCCCACTATGGTCACTATATAAACTGTTAGGAAAATCACAAAGAAGATGGCACATAGTGTATGATTGTCTGTTAATCCTAAAATGATAAACTCTGTCACTGCTGTATTGTTTTCAGTCTCCATCTATCCATGTAATGGTGCCTATTAAAAACAGAACCAGAGGAGATGAAACAGCTGGAATGAACCCACAACGAATGTATATACCTAAATATAATCATGTAGTTAAATTTCTAAAATGGTAAACTTTGTTTAACTTATAGAATACTTTGTGCACACAGATTTTTTTTTCATTTTCTGTAAATAAAATTGAAGACTCTAACATCTTAGGACCCCCACCTATTAGATTTCCACTTGTGCACCTTAGAGCAAGTCTCTTCCCCATATGCACAAGAAATACATAAATGGATGTTTACAACATTGATTGTAATAACATAAACTATAACTTAAATGTTCATGGGAAAGTCAGCTTTTGAAGTTTCGATTCTCATCCCAAATGTGCCTCTGCCCCAGTGTTCTCTATTTAGTAAATTCTATGTCTATTTATACAGCTGACTGGGCCAATAAAGGTAGAATTGACTTGGACATCTCTTTCTTTCTAACTTTCTCATTTTCCTGGAATAATAATCATATCCTTAGTTACAATTGCTACCATTAGCTGGCTGGTGTCTATACTCAAAATGAAAAGGCCAAATGGAATTTTCATTATTATTATGAGATATTTCACAAAGTGTCCCAGGATTTATATCATTTACCATATCTTTTTATACTTATAGGATTGTGTGAAGCAAAAAGCAGCATCAGGCAACATATGGACTAGCATTAAATAAGTGAATAGAAACACTTGGTGACTTGCATTAGGTAAGTTTTAGTTTTGCCAGTTCTAACAAGCAATGATATGGAAGTGAGAAGTAAGGGCACTTGACAGAGAGTGAGAAGATTGAAGAGTTCAGGATGTTGTAGCTAGCTAGGAAAGCTGGAGGTTACGTTGAAAGAAAGATTAATTTTTTTCTCAGAATAATGGTCTTTGTTCAAAATACAGCACATGAGCAAGAGTAGGAGAGAATGCTAGTCACAATCTTCCTTTTCCAAGATGCTAATCTAAATACCAACATATTCTTAAGAATAATTTGCTTTTTCTTGAAGAATAGTTTTTTAAAATGCATCTATATGGGAGCTGGAGAGGTGACTCAGCAGTTACTTGCTTGGCATGCATGAGGATGCGGGTTTGAACCCCAGCACCATGAGCACCATGTAGGCAACAAAGTGTTGGATTAATGAAAGCCAAAAAAAAAAAAAATGAAAGCCACCTGAAAAAACAAAATAAAATTGATTCTCTCGTTCTCTCTCACTCACTGTCCCTCCTTCTTTAAAAAAGTGCATCTGTAGGAGCTGGTGTGGTGGTTAGAGTGCTTGCCTGGCATGCACGAGGACGTGGGTTCAAACCCCAGCACCATGTACACAATGAAATGTCAGCTTAATGAAAGCCACGTGAACAAACAAAATAAATTGATTCTCTCTTTCTCTCTTTAAAACAATTCATGTATAACTATCAGCAACCACATTCTTAGTCAAAGATTCTGTCAAATTGTATTTAGTCAACATCCCATCGAAATTATTTGTCAGAATTCTCAGATCCTTTTTTTTAGATCCTTTTTTTTTTTTATCTAGACAAAAACTTAAATCAGAGATATATTTTGAAAGAAAATAGGCATATGAAAGACACAAATATTTTCAAAGTTGGCTATGGTTGCCAATACAGAAGACAAAGTAATGTAAGAAGATATCATGAACTTTGGAGCCGGGTAGTCCTGCCTCAGTTTCTAGCTCTGCTTCTTACAGTGTATGGAATGATAAGAAAATTACAAGAACTTCTTGATTTTCTGTTTTCTTATCTGTAAAAAAGGAGATACATACCTCATATGATTCTTGTGTTAATTTATGTGATGAGGATAAAACACGAAGTACTGTTTGCAAAGTAGAGGAATAATACATAGGCTCTCAATTTCTGTTTCCTTGAAATAATTAATTTGATATTTCTGAAAAATAAAAGAGAATCAAATATTTCTATTTCCTTAAAAAGTAAGAAGTATAAACTAGTTAAACATCTACTGAAACAGTGAGGATAGACTCCAAGGAATTGTTGCTATATAGCAAAGCCATATTTAAGTGTAGTGTTGGTCATTTGGGATATGGTCCCAGATTACTTGCTTCACTTGAAGTTACAAATTAATTACTGCACTTGTTTTGGAAAATTACGTAGTCAATCCATCGGGACAGAGAACTTACAGTACTCACCTACTGGGACAGAGAACTAAAATGTGCACATGATTATGTAAGTGTATGAGTGAAATATTTTCTAAAAAACCCAGGGGTTTCCTTTATTTTTTAATTAGATGATTTGAAAAAAGAAATTATAATATTTTGCTAATATTAAAGTTAATATTTAGATCAAAATGACTAATATGCTTGTAGCAGTTGCGGCACTGCTGAAATATGCGCCATATTCAGTGGCCCAGGTACGCATGTCACCTATGTTTAGATATAATTAGGGTTTGCTAGAAGAGTTTAGTATAAAAGCATGCATTCAATATTGTAATATAAGTGACATAAAGTTTAAAATTCATATGTAACCTAGAGGTGCTTTACCATTGAGGTACATCCCTAGTTCTTTTTATTTTTTATTTTGAGATAGGGTCTCACAAAGTCA
>PVKS010025364.1:0-29966 GCA_004027875.1 Aplodontia rufa
GTGACCTTACTAGATATATTATAGTTATCCTAAATCCTATAATTGTTAATTCTATATAATATTTGTGCTTCTTAATCTATGGGCTAAGAGGTAAAATCTAATTTCTACAAAGACAAGAAAGGCAAATGTGACTTATTTACTGCCGAGGGGTCAAAACTGAACCTCTGCAGGAACAGGAAAGATAAACATGTCTTTCTGCAGATGTTTCACGTATCACAGTTTTTCTGTTCCCTAGTTCTAATTATTTTGCTTTCTATATCCAATTTTATTTTAAAGACATTATAGCTTTATTATCCATGATTTCTACATGTGTTATTACTAATACTCTTCTCAACAATCCGCAACAGTAGTTTGGGTAATGCAACTCTTATAATAATCAGAAAGTTTCCAGTGTAAGTAAATTCATAATACATATAATTACTAAAACACAGCCAATTTTTAGAAGGGATGGTTTTGGCAATCTCCAGGGCTGGCTTTGCCTAGCCCATCCCCAAGTCTGGACTTAGTCAGACTGAACTTCCGTGGACATTGCCTCCTCCAATCCACATCTCAGTACTCACAGACGATGAAAATGTGATATGAAAATTTGATACTTGATAGTGAGACACCAGGAAAGCACCAGGCCCTGGAGAATGGAGTATGAAAGCTTCTTGGAGGAATGGACAGGCATTCCTTAAAGACTAATAGGTACCGGGTATAATCCCAAAGTAGGAAAAGCAAACCAAGCTGAAAACCTTTTCCACAGTGTGTGATTCAGCATTGAATTTCCTTTTTCCCTATCTTCAGAATATTGAAGTCATTTTCATAGTATTTTTATTTTTGTACTAGGATTGAATTCAGGGGTGCTCAACCACAGAGCCACATCCCCAGCCCTTTTTATTTTTTATTTTGAGACTGGGTCTCACTAAGTTGCTTAGGGACTAAGTCACTTATGCTGGCCTCAAACTTGCAATCCTTCTGCCTCAGCCTCCTGAGTCATTGGGGTTTATAGGCATGTTCTACTATGTATAGCTTCAGTGTTTTTAAAAAGTTATATTCTCAGGAGGAAATTGCCTTTCCCATCTGAAACATACATAAAGCATTAGCACTGAGTGTCAGATTTGTGATAATTTTTAAAAAGGTAGGGGAGAGATAAATGGATATTAACCACTCTAAGGGGAAAAAGTTAATAATAAAACTTGACCAAATGTGTGCATGTGGAAATGGAGACTTTGTATGTTCCTCTCTTTCTATCTCTATCTTGTCCTTTTTTTCTCTTCATATGAACTACATGAAATGATGATGGTGACCTTGTTACAGGGACAAGTTTTAAGTGGCTCTTCTACTTTGCATTTTAGAAAGTTAATGATGTGAAAAATTAAAGGTAGTCTTTTGTGCACATATGGGAGAGATTCTAATACCTGATATTGGAATAATACTTCGAAATGGAGTCGCAATGTTCACATCTATTGCCATGTGTGAACCTTGGTTCTTATTTTTTCCAGCTGATTTCAGTACCTAGGTCTAAAGATGGTAGACACAGTGCCTGTGACTGAGCATCCAGTGAGTGATGGAGACGGGTCAGGGCCCTGTCCTTCTAACTGTGGCCAGACAAAAGGCCCTAGGAGTAGCTGGCAGGTGGAGATGATTGCAAATTTTCAATAAGATAAGTGCCTGGTATGGTCTTTATTTTAGGAAAAAGTTTAATAGCTGAAATTTTGGTCCCCATTTCTGTATGAATCCTTACTTAAAGAATAAGTTTATGTTTTGTTGAATGTGCACGTTGGTATCTGAGAAAACTTCGAATGGATAAGTGATAAAAAGTTGGCCAAAATAAAAAGATTATAAGCCCTAAAACCAAAACAGATTTATAAGTCTTCTTCTAAACCTAGAAGTACAACCCTAGAATGAAAGGGAAGACAAGAAAAGGGGAAAGAAATCAGAAAGGCAGGACGTGGTTAGGAAAATCTTTGAATGGAGTATGTTGGGGAGGGTTTTCTTTCAGTTGATTCCTTGAATAATGGAAAGACCCAGAAACGCAGTGAAAAAGAGAGAGGTCATTCCAGCACAGAAGAGCAGTAAGATTGAAGATAGGAAGCCTAGAATTAATGTGGGTTCACAGAAAGCCAAATAGGTCAGTGTGGGAGAAAAATGTAAATAAAATCAATATAGAGCCCATGTGGAGACTTTTGATTTACAATAACCCTGTACCCTGTGATGCATACAAGTGTCCATCCCCTCCCCACCATGTCTCCATAGGTAATGTGGCTCTCCTTTAGCACCTTTTGATACAGTTTTGAGAAGTGACTGTCCAAGCAAAACCAATTTAAAAATTATCTAACTCTTCTAGGATTCCACTCTTAATGGTTACGTGTACTTGAGGTTTTACCTATTCTACAAAGTCACTACATTCCAACCTTTCTCCACTGATCAGAGTTTACTAAAACAGACACTGTGGAGTGATGTCCACGTGGAGGAACCTGCCCTTATTAGCACGCTTCGGACCAATCAGATTAAAGGATGTTTAAAATGCTTTCACTGATGTTGCTTGTCCAACCAAGTGTGTTTGTGTGTACTCCGAGAAGATGTTTTGTAGTTAAAATAACATTCAGGCAAGAGCTCTGTTATTAATAAAATGTGTGTGGAATATTCCAGAAAGACTAACATTAAAGAGGTATAAAATATAAGTTTTTGTAACACAATGACCTAATATGTTCCTATTACACATATTCCTATTATTTAAACAGCTGAACTGGAGGCTTTAAGACCCTTTAAAAGTTAATAGTGGAATTTCAGTGAGACTCTTAAGTCCATATGTGCTTTAATGGATGTTTTAATTACTGTATTTTATACTTGTTCCTATATATGTCTAGAATTATATGTTTCTAACTATTCATATAAATTACATTATTATAAATCCAAATGTTTAACTTTGTGTGATTTAAATAGCATTGTGTTTCACTTTTGCTATGTTTCAGGATGTCTGTAATGTTTTCAGTTGTACAATATGCAATATTTTCACAGATTTCTGGACACACATAAGGAGTCCTCCCAAACATGATGAGGAAAGTGCCTTGCCAAGTCTTTTCAAGTTACATGGCTACTTCCTTTCTCTTTTCTTTATAGATGCTTGCTTTCTTTGTTGTGTATTTTTTGACTTAAGGGAGAGTGATTGGGATAGGGAGGGGGCAAGATCTCTATTTTAGAAATGTCTCAGTCATTTTGAGTTTCTTAGCAAATATTCAGCCAATATGTACTGCATGGAAGGCCATGTTCTCATGTCACATTAACTTTACCAAAAATTTTGGATTAGTTTTTGAAATTTTTGTTTTAGGGGGATTTAAATAATGTATATTAAAAGTGCATGGGGGGCTGGAGTGGTGGCTTAGCAGTTATGAAGCTTGCCTAGCAGTCACAAGTACGCAAGTTCAAACCCCAGCACCACGTGCACAACGGAGTCTTGGAACAATGAAGGCCACATGAAAAACTAAATAGAATTGATTCTCTCTTTCTCTCTCACTGTCACTCTCTCTTAAAAAAAATAAAGTACATGGGGATAAATCTACAAGCAATTTCTTGTTTCATTTCTTCCTCCTTTCTTCCACTCTTCCTTCCTTACTCCCTTTCTTCTTCTCTTCCTTTTTGCTTCAATTCATACTTTTCTCCCTTAAAATAAATTAGCAAATGACCCTGTATTCTTTATCCATCCACATACCTGCAAGTCAAATCATCAAGTCTGGTGACTTAGTGGAACCATCACTGATTCAATTTTCAGAAAATTTGAACCTACTTATTACCATAGAGTAACAGAAAAATAGAGGTTCAGCATCAGTGCTTAAAAAATAATATGTAAATTCTAAAAGGAAAGGATCAGTATATAAATTCTGATCATAATGCTCATTATCAAAGACATTTAATAAGTGATTATCTGAAGTGGATATAATGACAGGGATCATGTACTGGAAAGCTCTTGCACAAAATTTTTAAAATACTTGAATTATATATAAGTGAATACCGTAAGAGTACAGTGTTAGTTTCTATACGATGAAATTGTTTTAAATATGAAATATGCCTTGAATTCAAGTCAAGGGCTTGAAATAATGTCTAGGGAGAAACTAAAAGCTGGGAAGATGAAACACATTCATTAGATGTTGAAAGGAAGCACTTATCATGGTTCCTAATGATTTGTAGAACGTGAAACACTGAAAATTTAAAAATTTTTAAACTTTCAAGTTATCTCATACAAACTTGGAATTTAGAAGTAAGAATTAAAATCCTGACATGTGAAAGCAGAGATCTGTTTAGTGAAGTGCATCATCTGCTAAGAAAATTCAAAAAGCCTAGGATTAATAGTATCCAAATAATCATAACTACAATGTTAATTCTTCAGAGAGCTTCTGGCTTGGGGCTCCATTTCCTGAGAAATTATGTAACTGTTATACATCTAAGGAAAGGAGAAGAGGGTGCTGGAAAATGGTGATGAAGCAAGTGCTGTTGTAAACCTTATCAGCTTCTGAGGCTTGTTTGGTCTGCTGTTCTGGTTCCTTCCTCAGGAAGCTGAGATGTTCATGGCTGCCTCTGGATGAGTCATCAGCTTGGACTCCATAAACTGCTGTGGCCTTGTAGGGAGAGATCCTATGTCAGGGAGTCTGGGACACTTAATGACACACACACACACACACACACACACATCTTTGCCTGGTAAGCACCTTCAATTTGGATCTGCAGGTAATGAGGCTGGGGTCAGGGGTTTGATCTTTGTATGGGTCATTAGCTTTTTCTGCACCATGATCACCAATGTATCCCTAACCCTTACCAGTTAGGCCTCTTGCTCATCTAAGCCATTCATGAAAGAATGGGCAAGTTAATATGTTTGTGTTAACAAAAAAAATATTCCTAGTTCTGGAAAAGCAAATGAAACATATTGCCATCACTTCATTAGCCCCAACTTCATTAATTAAGTAAACGTGATTGGATTCTTCAGAAAATTAAAAAGATTTTCCAGATGGAATTACCATTTGCAATGAAATAATTATTCTTAAAATCATATTGTTACTAGTGCTTTCTTTACTCTTCTAAGTTAGATAAAATTACTTATTTGGGTAAAATTCTATTATTAAAATATAATAAAAAGTTGAATTTATCTCAGGTGAGATTATATAGTGGATATGTGTTGTGTAAATAATACCTATATTTTCCTTTGAGAAGTTATTCTTTCCTTGCATCTGCTTGTAGGGTGACCTCACCTTTGAGATCTAGGAGTAACCACAGGATTCAGGCTTGACCTATGGAATTTAACTAGTGATATTTTTGGAAACTGTAAAAGAGAGACTTGCCTTTGCCTTGAATGCATAGGTAGCGGATGGATGTTGGGTACTGACAAAGCCAAGAGGGTAACAAGGCTAATGTGGAGAAAAGCAGGAGTAAAAAATTGGGGGTGGGGTGGGGGATAAAGGCAAGAAATAAAATCCAGGTCACCAAGCACAACCCTTTTTGAGGATCGACTTTTCAACTTCAGAGATTTATGAAATCAAGAAACCTCATTCCTTTCTTGCACTTGAATCTATTTTATTATATTTCTATAACATGCAAACTTAACATTTCTAATTAATATACTTAAGAACCAGAATGTTTATTTACTGTAACCAATGTTTATTGAACATCTACCTTGAACTTCATACTTAACTATTTTTAAATAAACTGATGGAATAACATTTTCATATTTTCTATTACATAAATTATAATAACATATAGAACTTGTGTCTTCAAAAAATGACAAAATTCACATTTGTTTAAATAATTATCATATTAACCAACATCTTCACAAAACAAGAACAATCATAGTAATTTTTCTATTTTCACAGTAACAATAGTGCCACATTTTTGTCAGATGACCTAAAATGCTAGCAAAGGCAAAATGTTTTAAAATTGAAATGTAAAATCATGCAACAAATATTTGAACAATGAAACTGGAGATGCTTTTAAAAAATACCTTCTTTTTGTAGAGTAATCTACCATGTCAGACAAGCTTAAAGAAAGCAACAAAGCTCAATATATTCAATCACGTGAATGTTGCGAACATAAGACATACCAAACTGGTACTTTCATATTCTATTGATTTTCAGTATGTTGCATGAATAGATAGGTTACTACATGTTGACAGAGGTCATGCTACAGAAAATGAAACTTTCATTTAAAAAATAAATCACATAATGTGCTTTCTCTATTGGTGTGGCACAATCAAACATCAACATTATCTGTAAATTATAATGGGTCAATAATGTTGATGACATTGGAATGAAATAACAAAATCAATTTAAACTAGTTTAGGAAATAGTAGAATCCTTGTGAGACATTAGCATCTAAGTAATTGTTAGAAAACAAAGCGTCGGCCGATTCTAATTTCTCTCTGTGGATTTCAAAAATGCATTACATTCATTATGAAAATCACACATATGCACACACACCTTTATGATTGGAAGCACACTGCAAAGGGTCAGATGACTAGAATAAAAGTTAGAATTGGGGGCTGGAGTGGTGGCTCAGCGGTTTCGGCGCTTGCCTGGCAAGCACGAGGACCCGGGTTCAAACCCCAGCACCACGTACACAACTGAGTGTTGGAGCAACTAAGGCTATGTGAAAAACTAAATAAAGTTGTTTCTCTCTTTCTCTGTCTCTCTCACTGTCCCTCTCTCTTTAAAAAAAAAAAAAAAAGTTAGAATTGAGTACACCATTGATATCATCTCTTAATTGTTATTCTTTTCTCAATCTCCCCTCCCATGAGGAAGAACACTTAAGAGAGAATAAAGTGCTTCCCTGGTTTTGGTCTCTTCCTTCCAATTCTGTATTAGAGTATTATATCACATTCCTCCTCAAACTTTGTCAACTTGTTACTTATGCAGAATTTTCTTTCATGTGATGGCTGGAGGTAGGAGTGGGGTCATAATTCAGCTTTCCTTTGGGTCAAGTCACAACTTTCTTTTTTATCTACAAATGACAACTAAATTGGAAGGATTAAGATCAAATCCAAATACCCTAAATGGATGCGTTCCCTTTTTCTCTTATAAAAGAGAAAGTTCCTCTTCCCCACCCCTTCCTCTGAAATTCATGAATTACTGATTCCTCAAGTCCTGAGATTTGGAGAGAAGCCGGAGGGCAAAACAGATATCTCATCTCTCTGACTGGAGTGTTTTATACACCTAAATAAACACGTTGTTGACCTTCTTTATAAATTATGAGGGAAGATTTAAATCCATTTCCTCAGGGTCCCAAAAAAAATGTTCAAAAAAAAAAAAAACCCAAAGTTTTTGTCCAATTACCAAGACAAAGTGTGTGTGTGTGTGTGTGTGTGTGTGTGTGTGTGTGTGTATGTGATAGATGATGCTTGCTTGGAACAACTACTTTCTTCTCAACAAGCATAACTATTGCCAACTTTTTGGTTAATTCTTTTTAAGTGGAGTTATAAACATACATTCTATTCACCATATTGTTAGTTTTTTTTTTCCACATAAGCATCATTTCATGCTAAGTAAAATCAGTTGAATTATGAAAATGAAAATTTCATTACTTTATGAAATCATTCCTTCAAGCATAACCATCCTGACTCAATAATAAAAACTAAACTACCCTAAAGGCAACTCAGTGGACAAAAGGCATGTGTCTTTGATACTCAGTTAAAAAATTAAATCAATTTGGAATTTGACAAATCTGAAATTGACCTTTTGTTTCTTTATCTATTGAGTGTCTGAGTTGTCTGAGTTTTTCATGTCTAAAAATGTGAACATACAGCAACATGTAATCATTGAGGTAAGTTTGTTAGCACATACTATACACATACAGAAAATGTTAGTTTTCTTTCTTATCCAATTTTCAAGCATTTACAAAAGCCTTCTGCATGCCAGACACATGGATGAGAATTCAGAGGCAGAGCAGCCTGTTGGAAAGCCTGGCCCACTGGGGCATCGCTGGCTACTGGGAGACAACAGGCATCTGCCTATTTCTCATCTTCTTTCATTTTGCCTCTGACTTTATTTACTATAAATAAACAAGAATAATAAATAATAAAAATAAGAAGAAATAAGAATAATAAGAACAAGTTAGAATAAATAAGGTAATAAGGCAATTGAAATTGGAGTTTTTCTCAAACTTTTTAAATCAACTCCATGAGTATCATATTGGATCTTGTAATTTGAATAACAGAAATATGAACTCATCATCTTGTATAAGCATTAACAGAAACATTTACATTCCTAATAAATTTACCTTTCCTACCATTCTCCTTGTTAGACAGGTATATAAAGTAAGTGAACACAGTATTTAAAAACAAGCTTTATGGAGAAAAGCTGTCCAGTGCAACCCCCTTTATTTTCTCTGAAATAATGAAGTATATCAACACCTTAACTTCACACTGCTGCTGTAAGATTCAATTGTAATTGTGTGCATCTTAGGAAAGTGCATAGCACATAGTAACCAGTGTAGAAAATAATTTATATTGTTCCAAATATGTCTATTTGCTCTTTTATAAGAACATACGATTTGCATCTAGATGAAATTAGACTCTCCTGTCTTGTCTCTTTTGCCTATCTGTTTGAAATTGAATCGTCATCTAAAGCATCTAATCGTCTGTTCAGCTATCTATAAATGTTTTCTCTACTTTTACTCCTATAATACATAATACTTTTTTTCTGTATGCATTTTCTGTTTTCTATTAATGATATTTGCATACTAATCTAAATCAATTAGATGTTGGGTTCTGGAAACTGTTCCTTATATATTTTTGAAACTTTAAAAGCTTATTCATTGTTCATAGTGAATTGGAAAATTATGAATTGAATTCTAAATATGATTGTACAGAATATTAGCACTGTTACTGCTGTATTTAAAGACAGATCACATTTCTAGGCCTTACTGAACTGTCCTTGTCTCAAAGTTCTTATTTCTGTAAAGGCTAACTGATGAAGAGAGCACCCTGGTCTAATCATGTCATTGAGTTGTGCTAACGCTATGGAGGCTGGTTGTCTTACAATAGCCTTTAGTTCTAGCTACGTAATTTATATGAAGATAAACTATTTGGAAATTTTCTCTGCTATTGTGAGAGAATGCCAGTTATCTGAGAATATGTGGTAAATTGACACAATGAATTACTGAGGTAGAGGTCTAGGGCATATATATAGAGGGGCTGGTGAATCACTTAACCCATCTATTTTACAGACTTTTTCTCCTAGGAAAAAACTACTTAATGAAAACTAGTGTCTTGAATGTATTAAGGAATCTGATATCATATTTAGAGGTGAGATCCTGAAATGACTGATGCTCTTTGCCTTGATATAAACTTTATAATGTTCTTTTTTTTCCCCCTTTTAAAAAGTTAATATAAGGGTCTGGAGTGGTGGCTCGGTGGTTATGGCACTTGCCTGGCATGCGCGAGTACATGAGTTCAAACCCCAGCACCACATACACAATGAGGTGTCCAAAAAATTCAGGTCACATGAAAAGCTAAATAAAAATTGCTTCTCTCTCTCTCTCTCTCTCCTGTCCCCTCTCTCTTTAAAATAAAAGTTAATATACGATTGGTAGGATGGAACTCTGGGAACATTGCAATGTCTACTCTGCGTTCAGTGTGACATTAAGATGAATGAGGCAGTGACCAACAGAAGGAAGACTCAAGAGAAAAATCTGGCAGACACATATCTTTCCCAGAGTTTAAACATCGTGGGGCATTAGTACAATCAAAGCTTCCACTGGCATCAGAGACTACAGTAGGTTAATTAGAAAAAGAGCTACTTATTTTGTATTCTGCTCACTTTCTGACAGTCTTTCATCCTATGATGAAACCAAGTAGTATTTTCTGCCTGTGGCTACCATCAAACTACTCATTTATGATTCCACTTGGTGCTTTCTTGAACAATGTTTTAGCACTTCTATCATTCTTAATGATGAATGAGATGACGACCTTGCATTCCTAGACTGAGAGACAGGATTAATTTTAATTAATAAATTAAAAACAGGATTAATTTTAATGCTCCAAACTAGTCTACCTCAGATCTCCAAAGCAATTATACTTGCTGTTTGTCCAGATACTTGAAAATCGACGATTCTTGCATAGACGATGATCAGTGGTACTGTGGACGTTGTTCTGGTCATTAGTCCAAGATTTCACAAATATTGTCCAGTAATTCTTAGATTTTTGGAGAATACCTTATATCACATGAATTTCCATTTGAATAGTATTTAAACCCTATAGTTTTGAAAACGAATATCATTTATAGCATTTTTAAAACTTTGCAAGACCTCCACTTAATACCAAGAGAACTGGGTATCAATTTTTGTTATTATTTGAGAATCCAATATCAAACAGCGGAAATGAGGTCTTGGTGAAAACAGTACAAAGCTGGGAAAGTGGTGTATTTAGCCTCAACTTTATGAAGATGTGTTTTCCTTTGACGAGAGGCAGTTGTTAGGGCAAAGGAACTTACTACTCTTGAAATGGCCCTTAATAGACTTCTGACATTTTTGCTAAAATGTTTCAAAGACATTAAAATCCTAGCTTTCTTGGAATAAAGATGGAGAAAATATTCCAATGTGGATACCCAAAATTGCTCAGAGAGGTATCTGGATGCTACTATTGCTACTTGGCAGCCACATCAGTCTCAAGTCAGGATTCAATCAGTGTCATTGCTTAAACAATATTAACTCATAATGCAGAAAATTAAGCAGATGAATGATACTCTGACCAAAGGAACCTGAAAAATCATAAGTATACTGGCTAAGCTACTTAGAGGGAAGCTGAATAAACACCTAACCTTGCTGACCACTCTATCAAAACATTTTGAAAAAAAATTCACACAAAACTACATATGTTGGGGCTGGAGCGGTGGCTCAGCGGTTTCGGCGCTCGCCTGGCAAGCACGAGGACCCGGGTTCAAACCCCAACCCCACGTACACAACTAAGTGTTGGAGCAACTATGGCCATGTGAAAAACTAAATAAAGTTATTTCTCCCTTAAAAAAAAAAAACTACTCATGTCGGGTAGCATAACAGCTGTATAGTATAAAACAAAGAGCAGCATCTTGAAGTACAACAGAATCAAGTTTTCATTCATGGTTCACCACTGGTTCTGCTTTGGTTAAACATTACTTGCAAATCTTTAGTTTCCTCATCTGTAAACTTAGAAGCAACAATAGTACTTATTTATTGTAAGTTTTAAATAAGAATATGTATGTAATACTAACCAAAGCATCAAATGCACTAAATTAAGAAAACGCAATCCTCACCCACCTACAAATAAAAACAAAAAAATATACACATAAACTATAATAGAGAAATTTCCCAAGTGCAAAAGTTTTCTTTTTTCTATTGAAATAAATAAAATTGCTGGATTTGGAAAAATGACATTCAAAAATCCCATCAAATAATTAAATAGGAAAAACAGTCTTATTTATTTGTTTCTAACTTTGTCCAAGATTGGACTTTGGAGCATCAACCTGGTGTTATTCTATATTTCTCATTGCAGCAAGCATTCCTCTAAATATGCTCTGGTGAGGAGGAGCTGCTTCTTGAATCCCATGGGCAATCCTTTCCCAACCGTGACCATATAAGCAAACAACAAAAAGAAATATGAAATTCCTTCAGTTATTAAGTTACATCCAAGAGCTCCCTGGTTTCTGTTTTCCACTGATATGAATCCCTGGTGGATGCAGAAAGAGCATTGAGGTTAAATATAGCTGTCTCTATAAAGAGCTCACCTGAAGAATTGAACACATTGTGGTTAATGGTGACCCTCCCTGCCCTTTGCTATTGGGTGTGAATTTCAGTGAAACTTCATATCCAGTCAGCCCTCTCTGGGGAAATCAGTTCTGGACATTGGAACTCTGCCCTCAACTAGATAGGGCCATCTTTACAGATAAACTTCAGCAATTCTCTCCCCATGGTGACCCCTATTTCATAAAGCTGAGATATGTCCTCAGATTGTCCACTCTAGGGAGAAAAAGTCGAAAATATTGGGAGATATTTGTTATCTTAGGTAAAATGCTTACATATGTGCTTTATATCTTGTAATCTTGTTAAAAAATTTTTTTAAATACTTCATTTTATATCTCTATGGCTGGCTATCTGTCTACCTATCTATCTATCATCAATCTATCTATCATCTACCAATCATTGTATATAAGGGACTTCAGTACCCTTGGATTTTGGTATCCCAGGAGTCCCCAAATCAACAGTGCCAGACATTGAGAGACAACTATATATATAGCTGCATTTGTCATATTTTAATCATTTTGAAAATGCATCACTTTTTTCTGGGTTGGAGATTCATTATTAGAAACTTCAGGTCATTAAGTGCAAATATAGTACTCATATACTAGACCCTTAATATAACAAGCACATTACACATTTGAATTCGTATAATATTCTCTGCAGCACACTGAAACAGACACTATCAGTTCTATCATTTTGTGAATGATACATAACTTCTCTGATGCACAGAGAAGTTAGATCATTCTCTCAAGGTCATTGAGCTAATGTGGTTTCTACTCCATTGTCTTTAATCATTCAACTGCTTCATACCATCTTTTAAAAGTGTTTCCTGATTCTAAGTTTGACAATAAAAATGTTAAGGAGAGAATATTTCTGATTTCCCAGACAGAATGCTGAAACCAGGAATTCCTCATGTACTGATCCAATACTTCTTTTGCAGTTTTGGAAGACCATATTTCTCTATTTTGGTAAAATTTGAAAACTGTAAATTTTCTCTTCATGATTAAGTAGCCAAAGTCTTAAATTCTCCCCAAATTACTTAAAAATAATAAGAAAATGAACTTTATTGAATTAGGAAACTTAAGTGTGTTGCCACTGTACCTTCTATTCAGCATATAGTGATTCAGTTCATTGTCCATTTATCCATAAAATAATTTTGTTAAATGAGCAAGAATTGGTTAACCCAGAAGTTTTATAAGGAAATATTATATCAACCAATCGACAGTATATCTGCAAACCTTGATGGATGTGTCTAGAGCCTGAAAGTCTTTTGTGGACATAGTGTACACAGCAGCACCCATTCATTCTGTTATAATTGAAGAGGGGATGCTGAATAGAGGTTTCTTGAATTAGGGAATATTTTTGCAAGTGAGGAGAAAAAACAAATTTGAAAGAAAGAAGATGCAAGTGTTTTCAGAGAATACTAATAAAGGGAAAATGGCTTAAATACAACAAGGCAGATCGGGAAGAATTTTAGTTAGCATCAGTAGAATGTCTTCAGTTAACATTCTCTCCAAGTCAGCCTGTGGGGATGGACATACAGCTAAATAAGTGTTTTACGTTGTAACTCCAAGTCTGACAAAAGTGAGAGCTATGATCCAGCAATGGGATACAGTCTTAAAATGTCATGTTTCCATTACTTTTTGTTTTCCTGCTACAGTTTAAGGTATTCTTGAAAGTATCAAAAAATCGTACTTATTATCTATATTTTTTTCATTTGAAATGCCTTTTGTTATCTCTGTAAGGATTTAAGCATTCTGGTCACTCGTTCCATATGCCATTCTCAGACTCCCTATACCAAAGTCAATTCTGGATTTTACTTTATTTGCTGGAATGGGAATATTTTTAAAAATTCCATATTGAAGATTGTTGCTCATTTTTCCTTACATTACCTATTACCAGAGCATTAACCTAGGGTGTGTTCTTAGGTGGGGATTTCTTATGTTTATAATTGGTTTGAGGTATTACTTATTCTTCTAAAATATGACTTTTCCTTTTAAAAGAAAAAAAAATGTAACAACTGAACCTGGAGAAATGATAATTAGGGTTTCATTGAAACTTGTGCTCCAATTTGTGCATGCCCTGAAAAACAGTATGTAAAATATTGTTCTTCTAGGTTTATATTGTGTTTTACAATGAAATGTTCTTGTATATCACATTATACATTTTTATATTAGAATTGGCTTGTCACTTAAAATTTTACATTTTCCAACATAATACATAATATGGAGCACACTCTGAGCAGCTGGTGATGTACCATCATCTCAAAAGGTAAACTTTTATGTATGCATGCCATTTAGTGGTACAGTTAATATTTTACAGATTCTTCCGTGTTTTCTTTTGTGGTTGTCATATGAAAATCATATACATGAAGGAAATGGGTTTTGAATAGTGCTGTGGATTAAATGTTCCCCAAAGTTCATGTGTTAGAAACTTAATTCTCAATTCAATAGTGTTCAGAGGTGGGGGCCTTTAAAATGTGACTAGATCAGGAGGACTTTGCCCTTGTGAAATGACTAATGTCATTATTTTGGGAGTTGATTTGTTATGAAAGTCACCATTTTCCCGTTTTGCTCTCTCCCCATGAGATGCCTTCAGCTATGTGATGATATATCAAGAAGTCCCTTGTCACCTATGGCCCTCTTATCTTGGATTTATAGCTTCTAGAATCTTGAGTTAAGTAAATTTCTGTTCATTATAAATTTCAAAATTTGTGATATTCTGTTATGTGAAAATAAAACAGATTGAGACACTTAGCTTAAAATATCTATTAAATACTCACATCCATATTTGTGTGTGTGTTTGTGTAAGTTATATATTTTTTCTTTCAAAACTTGGTAAACAACCTGTTCTCCACATGCAGAAATTAATTGCTTTGGGAAACTATGTTTGAAATTCAAGATTATTATTAATTATATTTTGATTTCCATTATAAATATATAATAAATGGTGATTTAATACAATCAAAAAGACTTTGAAATTATAAAGGGGTGATTCCTATACAAATTCAACGCTGTATGTATTCAAGTTGCTAGGGGGCATCACAAGTTGGATCATGTCTGGAAGAGACCACGGACTATTGATCACCTTACAAACATAATAAGGATAAAAGGTAAAAAGAACTTGAGCCAGTGAGAGTGTTCAGAGCAATAGTGTCAGGATGAGGAAATTCAAGCCAAATTCAATAAATAAGTTATTTATTCATTCTTTTATTTATATTATTGGTCATTTTTTATTTATATATAGATATTATTTATATATATTATTGGCCACTTGTTAGGTTTCAGGCACTGCCCAAGCAGATAAAGCGTTATGACAAATACTATATCTGCCTTCATAGAACTTATAACCTGGACTATAATTTCTGACTCATTATATTTCTGGACTTCCAAAATACCTATAAGTTTACTGGGGTAAAGCTCATGGAGGAATAAAGTACTATTTGGACAATTTTAATAAAGATATAACAGTGAACAGCTAAGATTTATAAGCAGAAGCAGTGTGCCCACATATATTCCAGAAGACTTTAAATGTCTAGAATCAGAGTCACCTGTAGGATCAGAAAACTCGGAGTTATTTCCAGGGACCAAATGTTAGGAGCTCTGGGTATTATCTTAGAACAAGAGTATTGATAAGTGAAGGAAGCATATAAAGAATGATCTTTTAAAAAACTGCAGCGACCCTGAAGCTTTTAGACAGATAAGCAGTTCATAACTATCCTTTTCTCTCCTTCCCCCACATATATTAGATAGGGTGTGATGTAAGGAAGAACAGAATAGGAGATGGAGAGGTGGCTCAGCAGTAGAGTGCGTGCCTGGCATGCATGAGAACCCAGGTTCAATTCCCAGTGCCACATACTCAACTAAGTGGAGGAAAAATAAGCAAAAAAACATGAAAAAATTAAAAATTGACTTTCTTTCTCTCTTAAAAATGAAGGTGGGGGAGGAGGAAGAGGGAGAGGGAGAAAGAGAATGAGAAAACTGCTGGATTTTCAGTTTTGCTTTACCACTTTCCAGGCATGTAACATTAGGCTATGCCTTGGTTTCCTTATATATAAATGGGAATGTGGTAACACTTTCCTCAGAGCGTTGTGGAAATTCTTTGTATTAACATCTGTGGCACAGTACTCTACAGTTGTTGTTATTGAAATCACAAAGTTAATGGGCAAGAATATCTCTAGGCTCATGTTCTGTTTTTATTGACTCAACATAGTCTTACATAATGAAGGGATTCATTGCTACACATTATACATGCGCACATAAAGGCAAGTAGCTTAGTACCAAAACTTGTCTAGGATCTCCCCTCCCCTGCTTCACCCAGTCTCCATCTCATGTCACCCCTGTGATTCCTCCATGTTACAGATATAAATGACCATTTACATGTATTTTATTTATTAAAATTTCAAGAATTAAATGCTTGCCTGAGTATATTTTAGCTTCTCATGGGAGTCAAGTGTACCTCAGTTTTGATAACCCCCCTTTTCCCTCCTGATTCTTCTTCTGTTTCTCCTTCCCTCCTTCATAGCTATAATTCCCCCATCTTATGTGTTACTTCCAATTTGGTAAGTCTGTTAATTAATCTTGATTAACTTTCATCCTATCCTAGGATTTATGCTAGCTTCCACATATGAAAGAAAACATTTGACCTTTAGTCTTTGTGTTTGACTTGTTTCGCTCAGTGTTTTTTTCCCCATTTCCATCAATTTAGCTACAAAAGCCATGATATCATTCTTTCTCATAGCTGAATAGAACTCCATTTTATATATACCACAGTTTTTGGATCCATTCATTTGGTGAAGGGCATCTGGGTTAATTCCATAATTTAGCTATTGCAAATTGAGCTGCTTATAAAAATTGAAGTAGCTGATTCTAGCTGTTTTGGGAAAATACCCAATATTGGGACTACTGGTCCATATGATGGCTCTATTGTTAATTTTTGGAGGTGTCTCTACATTGCTTCCCAGAATGGCTGTGTCAGTTTGCAGTCCCACTAACATTAGTATTCCTTTTTCCCCACAACCCCTCCAACATCTGTTATTGTTAATATTCTTCACTTTTGTCACTCTGTCTGGAGTTAGGTCGAATCTCAGTGCACTTTTGATTTGCATTTCTTTGATTGCTAGTGATGTAGAACACTTTCTCATGTGTCTATTGTCTTTTTGAACTTCCTCTGATGAGTAGTTTCTGTTTAGTTCCCTAGTCTATTTATTGATTGGATTGTTTGTGGTTTTGGTATGAAGCTTTTTAGGCTCATTTTTTAAATTACAAAAAAAATCCATAAACCTCTCACATAACTAGTTACCCTCTGAAAAAACTGAAAAGATAAGCCATGATTTGTGCCTAGTGATAGCAAGCACTCATTTTGGTAAAGTCAAAGAAAGTAGAATGTTTATCTACAAGTTTCACTCAATTATCCTGAAGGCTTGAAACAAAAGCAAGAGAAATAGGATGGTACAGGGATTCTCTTTTATAATAATTTAACTTTTTTTGATGTAGCTGTTTGTAGCAATGCTTTGGCCATAGTAACTGCTATTGTATAAATAATCCCCCAAATTTTTTATATTGGGAAACTAATCTCCAAAGCCATATATTCATTGCATTTGGAGGCAAGGCCTTTGGGAGGTGATTAGAAGAAGATATGAGGGTGAGGTTCTCTTAGTACATTAGTGGGCTTATATGGAAAGAGAGACCTCAGCAAGCTTGCCCTGTCTGGCTGTGTGATGCCCTGATCTAGCTTGGAACACTGCAGAGTTCTCAGGAAGATGAAGACTCTCACCAGGTTCAGCTCCTCCCCAGTGGACTTCCCATTCTCAGGACTATAAGAAATAAATGTCTTTTCTCCATAAATTTTCCAACCTAAGATATTCAATAGTACCAACAAAAACAGACAAAGAAATTAGCAAATAGATAATATTGTAATTTACGTAGAGCAGGGATTTTTCAATTAGATGTAAAATCCCCTAGAGATCCTTTGGTTATTCTGCATAGCTTTCTAATACTCCATGTATGTGCAATATCCTTTCTATCAATAAATAAGCCTAATAAATCAAGTACTTTTCTGTCTAGTTTTAGTACATGCATTTTTTCTAGAAATGCAAATATCATGTAAATTCAAGAAAGATTGTATTTTGTTTTGTTAAGGATTTTACCAAGAGTTGTTCATTTTTTACAATTACAACATCATTGACATTGCATTCCTGTGGTTTTGAGGCAATATAAGAGGAATGAATGAACATTTGTGTTTGTAACCTTCATAGTGTTTATACCTACAGAAGCAAGCTAATACCTATGTCACCTATTTCATTAAGGTTACAAGCATAGGCATGTCTAAAATTTTATATATCATTTATATTGAATGCATATATTTTTGTTATGATATTATATTAATTAGTATTCTTCAAATTATAGTTAAGGATTTCATATATGTATATATGCATATATGTATGTGTGTATATATATATATGACATATATTTTAAATCATGTATTGATCGATCATAATACATGTGAACTTCATGTTAGGAGAGTAAAAGTGACATTATGAAAATATTTATTATATTAAAACAGGTACTAAACTAATGAAATTGAAAACGAATGGCACAGAATCTTGTACCCAAATTGATAATTTGGATAAAGTTTCTAGGATTAGTTCTGCCTGTTATATATTTTTCTGTAGTATAATTTGCTCCAAACTTTTCTTGTCCCAAATTCTCTTTGTGTAGTTGTGTGTCCATGTCTCTCTGGGTGAGTGTGTCAGTGAGTTTCTTTCAGTGAAGAAATCAATTTAAATTAATATATACATAACTTGTTTTTTTGTATTTATTGTTTTTTAGTAAAAGAATCACCTTATAAAAATTCCAAATACTCAGATATGGATGTGTTTCTGCTTAATATATTTTTAGATAATTTAAAGAATATCATTATACATACATGTTTACTGACTAGTTATAGTGGACCTCGATGACTAAGTCTCTGGGAAACTTAAAACAATCTCTTCATTAACCAAAAACATGATTGCTTCAAAAACTAATTCTACGTTTGCTTTATAAAAGCAATACTCCATCAGAAAGCCACCATCCTTTGACTCTATATTGTCATGTTTTCCCAAGTGGCTCTGCAAAATTCAGAATTTAAAGCGTTGCAATGATATGGAAAAATCTACACTTGCATTTATATTTTCAATTCTGATGATAGTTTTATAAATGAATACAAAGGCAATAAAATCAACCATAGAATGTTATGAAGCAATCATTACAGAACTGTGGAAAATTGATTATATAGAACATCAAAACATTTTAGAATTGACTTCATAAAAAACCTTATTAAGAAAAACACTATTGGCAAAAGAAAGAATATGAAAACAATAGGATAATACATGACAGTGAAACAGAAAATGAAATATAAATGTCATATTAAAATGTGAACTAATAAAATGCAATATTCCTTATTTATATTACTATATGGTATCTTAATGGAGAGGAAAATCCTGAAACGGCATGGAGATGAACTGAGTGCCTCGGATTCATATTCTGTGATTATTAATGAGTAATTATATTGTACTTCAGAAGCATATCTTTCTAAGTGCTTACATTCAGTGTACCCCTTCTTCAATAGCATATTTTTCTAGCAATATTGGTATGTGTGTGTTTTGGGGTGTGGGATTGAGGTCTTTTGGAATTAGAAGACAAAATAGCATAAAACACCAGGCATGCATTGTATGCAAATACCAATAGCACGCACCAAAATATTTCAAAGGCTTGGAATGAATTTGAAATTTTGTATTTATTTGTAAACTATACTCATATAGGTTTAGTCAGGGATTTTTTAAAAAGGAGTTTTGCTTATTTGATGAACCCCTAGGACAGTTTGCAAAGCAATTTGGAATTTTGAAGGAATCATAAAGGCAATGGGGTAGGACGTGCCCTATTTTTGTTAAAAAAAAAAAGTAATCCTATTTTTTAACAAAATAGTATAATATGTGTATATATTCTGAATATTAGAAATACCCCCAGGAGTGCCCCCCCAATTACCCACCCTTATCCCTCCCTTCCCCTTCCCACAATATCTCTAAAAAAGTATTATGTTGTATAAAATTACATTTTACCTGGATTTAACACATGATACTAGATGACCTTTCTCAATGGCCAGGATCTAGTTCCAGCCTCCACAGATGAGTGGAGACATTCCACCCTTGGTTCTCTGGGTTAAGCTGATTTTACTCAGCATAATTTCTTCCATAGCCATCCATTTACCTTCAAAGGCCTAGTCAATTCTTAATTGTCCTCCTCCTCCAAGACTAACTCCCAGAAACCACAGATTAGCTCTGCCTGTTTTTCAGCTTCCTACAAGCTATATCATAGGGTATATATTCTTCGTGTCTGACTTCTTTTGCTGAATATATTTGCAATTCATTTGCATTGTAGCATTAACAGGATCTGGTGGTTTAAAGTCTATAGAGAAAGCCAGGCTTTGTAGTGTACCTGTAGACCCAGATACTGGGGAAGCTCAGGCAGAAGAATGGAGTTCTAGGCCAGTCTGGGCAATACCACAAGAGACCTTGTCTCAAAAAAATAAAATAATGAAAAAATCTGTGGGAAACATGTGTTAGTATAAGAATGGTTTAAAAACAAAACAAAACAAAACAAAATCTCAAGCCCCAAGTTCCCAAATCCCATTTCTAGTCATTGCACAACTGAGTAAGGGAACATACTAAAAGTTCAAATTGAGGTCTTTTAATTTCAAATTCAGTATGGATATTTTGTACTATAGTTGACACCTGGTGAATTCAGGAATGAAAGACATATGAAAGTGCAAAGAAGAAACTTGTTTTTGAGACTTCATATAACATATGCCAAAAATAACAAGAATAAGGGTCACTTCCTGAATAGATAATTGTAGTATTAAGATAACCATAGACCAGTGCAGGGCACGCACCAAATGTAACAAAGGCTCATGCCTATTAAAGAACCAGCTGTGAAGGAAGAAAGCGCACGTATTTTCTGAGGTATTCAATCTTTGCTCCTAGAGTGTTTTCCTTGTCTTTGAATTATCTTTGTATGTTTTTCCTAACCATTTAATAATCAACATTGATTATTTTTATTGTTTTTCTATCATTAATTCTCTGTCAATAATTCATTCTTTAAAAAGAAGAAATCCAACAATATGCAACAATAAGGATGAACCTTGAGTGCCCAGTGATAAATAAAATAAGCCAGTGACACAAGGATGATCACTGCATTTACATGAGGTATCTAAAGTGGTAGCACTCTTGGAGTCAGACAGTGGAATGGTAGGCATCAGGGGTAAGCGAGAGGGAGAAAGGGAAGTTGCTAATCAACTCGTCTGAATTTCAGTTTTGTGAGATCTGCTCAATATCACTGTGTCTATAAATAGTAGTACCATAGAGAGTAGATTTCATGTTCAGTGTTTTCACTACAATTAAAACAGAAGACTTCATGAACCACTTAAACTTCAAAAATATAAATTCAAGCATGCCTTTTTGAACAAAAATTAAATCTTAGAGAAAAATAAGAGAATGTTGTCAATAAACAATTTCTATAATGCAAAACTAATTCATTGAATACATGGTAATTAGAAGGTAAGATTTCAGGCTTGGAATATATATTTTTTTCTTTTTAGAGAGAGATATAGAGAGGGAGAGACAGTGAGACAGAGAGAGAATCAATTTTACTTAGTTTTTCATGTGGCTTTCTTTGCTCCAACATGTTGCATACCTGCTGCTAGGGTTCAAACCCACATCCTCACATATGCCAGGCAAGTACCTTAACTGCTGAGCCATGGCTCCAGCTCCTGGAATACTTTCTAACTAGTTTCTTCTAGTTATGCTTCCATATCACCAAATGCAAATGATTCAAACAATAATTCAGATGTTATATTCAAAACATTTTGTTTTCTAGAAAATATATTTGTTTTTAAATAGCATATTATAGGAAGAAATTCAAATCATATAGACTTACTTTGTTGCCTCGGAGAATATCTAAAATGCATTAGGAAGTAAAAATATAATTTACTAGGTTATTTTGTGATTGCTATTGTATTAATTATAGCAATAATGAATCCTGTGGAGAAAAACATGTATTGGAAAGTAAATTTCCATCTCACCTTGTAATTTCTCATCTGCTCAGATGCTCATTGTCCTCCCCTCACTGCCTCCCATCAGCCCAGTCAACTCCTACACCCAGACAAGTGTCTGAATTTAATTTTCATCCTTGCCTTGGCAGAACGCAGGAGAATTCAAAATGCATCTGTAGAAAAAAGTGAAAAGCACCCAGAAATTTTCCAATCAGGCCTCTCTTTTTAAGGCTCCACAGCCTGAATTTAAGGTCACCATCCCAGTGGGAGTTAAACAGACTCAAATGCTTCTTGCTGTGTTTGAGTAATCGATGATGACCAAACAGCGGCTGTGTTTGCCCACATCTACATGGGACACAATTTCACTCTCCTCAGGTCAGTAGGAGAGTTCTGATTGATCTCATTGGGAGTTCTACCAGTGAAAGGACAATCAGACTGGGCTTCTGACATCAAGTTAATATTCTGCAGCACAGCCAAGCATCAGATTACATGTTCAGCTGCATACCAAAGTTTAGGGACAGAATAAAATCTAGGTGGGTACACATATGAGAAAAATTATTTTTTCTGTGATTTTTAAATTGCTGTAAAGAATTCACCCAACTTTACCTCATCCAAAAGAAAACACATTCCATTCATTAAGAAAATGAAAAGGTTTAGAAATCAAGTAACACCTCATAAAAATTTATTAATTTTTGAGAGAATTTTGTCGGCAAAGATATCCTGTATGTGAGTGTGATTTGCATGTGTGTGTGTGTGTGTGTGTGTGTGTGTGTGAGACGTTCAGGAGTTTGTTAGAGAACATTTTATCTGTCTCACTTACGCAGAGGATATATGAAAAACACCTTCCTTCTGTTGTTCCAGGAGAGGATCTTCCATCTCCTGAACTGGCAACTGTTATTTAGCGGGGTTGATTCCCCATGCATGGGCCTCTTGTTCCATGTCCACGCTGCGTTGTAGGACTGCCCTGCTCTTATGATGGACTGAGAAGAGGAAGGAGACGGGAAGCTGTTGGCCCCACACACTTTGAATAATGCCTAATATTTAGTTGGCTTCACTAAATATATCTTAACTATTAATAGTTGCTGATATATTTACTTGCTCAAAAATTAGCATGAAAGATCATAGAAATAACTTTGGTCTTTTAAGAATCAACGATTCAGACTTGATATGGTCCCCCAAAGCTCATGTGTGAGACAATGGGAGACGGTCTTTGGTTAACAGATTGGTTAACCCAAACAGTGAATTAATCCCCAGATAGGGATTGAGTGGAAACTGTAGGTTGGTAGGGTGTGACTATAGGAAGTAGGTCATTGGAGGAATGCCTTTGGGGTATATATTTGGTGAGCTGAGCTAATTCTTTCTCTATCTGCTTCCTGGTAAAATCCTGAGTTGCTTCCCTCACCGTGCATTCTTCTGCCATGATATTCAGCCTCACCTTAAGCCTCAAGGACTGGAGCTGGCTCTCTAAGGACTGAGACCTCTGAAATTGTGAGTGTGCAAATATAATTCTCCTCCACTAAAATTTTTCTAGCCAGGTCTTCTCATTATAGCAGTGAAAAAGCTGACCAAACAGAACATCAAATTTCACTTTAAATTTTTCACTAATGCACACGTAGTGCTATATAAATGTAGATTGTATTTTCTTGTAGCTAAGGATTGAATCCAGGGCCTTGTGGGTACATGTATCCTACCACTGAGCTATACCCAAGTTCCATAAAGACAGAATTGCAATTGAATAATTTACCTCTTGGTAGCTTTTAAAAAGGAATGTTTGGTTTGTATTTTTTCCCTGTATCATCTTTTCTCTTCCTTTGATTTCCTATATCACCTCTGATCCACTGCCACAGCTCATGTTCTAAAAGAGCTAATCTATTATGGGTTGTGTCCTCTCTCTTGCTCTCTCTCTCTCTCTCTCTCTCTCTCTCCATTCATCATTATCACCATCTCTCTGCAGTTATATAAAGTCACTTTTTTTTCATTATTTCACAAAAATGGGATCTTTTTAAACAAAATTTTCTGGGTCTTATTCTTTTTTCTCAGTGCTAGTGTGAAACTTCCCATGTCAAACACACTACAGGGACAGGGAGGTGCTGAGTAACATTGCAGAGAAATGCACTCAGTTGCAGTCTTCACTGGTGTCCTTGGCAGGAGACTCAGGGTCATTTGAGACAATTCTAATTAGTAAATTTGGCTCCAAGGTACGTACTACTCACAGTGCTTTTACAGGGACTAAGCTTTCTGTTTCATTTGAAAGTACAGAAACCAGTGATTCTAGTATTGAGTAAACTTGAAGGGAAAAAAACAAAAAAACAAAACTTGGCTCCTGCTGTTTGGGCTTCCCCTCATTGTTTGGCAGAGTCCTTGTCCTTTCTTTCTGGGCATGTACACATAGCTGGACGCTGGCAGACCTCTTCTTGAATAACCACATTGCAGGAAGAGGTTTAATTAACATAATGCAGCCTGGCAGCAGTAAACAGCATCTGGAAAGCTGAGAGTTCCCACGAAGCCAGCCTGTTAAATGTCCTCAGCCTCACTCACCATCAGTGTAGAGCAGGGAAGGAGTCCTTCTGTCCTAAGCTGCGGGGGTCCCTGTCTCATGCCTGCTTTCAGTACTGTGAGATCCACACTTCTGGCAATCCACCCTCTCCCTGGATTCTTCACCCTCATCCAGTAATGGGTTTTCTTCTCTTTGGTGCACTCTCAGCAGAATGAACCAATCCTTCAATTACCCTGAAGTTGGAAACAGACATCCTCACTGTCCTTTGCCCCTTTGTTTTTCTCAAGTGGAAAAACTGCAAAAACAACAAAAACCTGGAGCTTCTATCGGAATATACCAGAAAGCTGTTTGCAGTTTTGAAAAGTTTTTATTCTTTATAGTAATAGGCCCAATAAATTCCCTATAATTCTTAACATTTTTAAACAAAGTATATCATGTCCACTTATTTTCTTTATTTCTTTTATAATCTTTTAAAAATTTGTTTGACATAGTCGTACGTATTGGAGGAAATTGTTGTTACATATTCATGCATATATGGATATTGACATAGTGAGATAGTTAAAGCTGATCCTAGACCAGATTCTACCCGCCTTCATCCATTTCTCGAACTCATGTCTCCTTTGTAATCCCTCCATACTACAGTTTGAAATTAACATGTACACTTATAATAATTGTTGACATTTCTAAGTTTCTCTGCCTGCCTGTCTATAGCTAGGCTTCTAATGGGATTTGAGTATTCCCCATTATATTGATAACCCCCATTGTCCTTCCCTACTCTCCCTATCCACCCTTCTACCCCAACCTTCATAGGTATGTTTCCACTAGATTATGTGAAATTTTCAACTATGGTGAGTTTATTACTTAAACTCAGCAAACTACCTTCCTATCTTAGGTTTTACACTAGCTTCCACATACGAGAGAAAACATTTGGCCCTTAAGTCTGTGAGTTTTGGATATTTCACTCAGCATAATTTTTTTCCATTTCCAACCATTCTAATAGCAGAGTAGAAGTCCATTGTATGTATGTATATATGTGTGTATGTGTGTATAAATATATATAAATATAAAATATAAATAAGTATATAGATATATATCATGAAATATATATATATCACAGTTTTTTAATCCATTCATCCAGCAAGGGGCATATGGGTTGGTTCCATAGTTTAGCTATTATAAATTGAGTTGCTATAAACATTGATGTATCTGTGTCTCTGTAGTATGTGGATATGTCCATTTATTTTCTATTAAACTAATGATTGGATTTGGTATTATTAAGACCAAGGTAAGGGTTATAAGGGTAGAAATCAATCATTTTCCTGCATGTTTGAGATAACGAAAATTCATTTATTTATTTTTATATATACATTATGGAATTTTATTCAACTACAAAGAAAAATGAAATTAGGTCATTTGCAGGAAAATGGATGGAATTTGAAAAACATTATGGTAAGTAAAACAAACCAAACTCAGAAACTAAAGGGTTGTATATTTTGTGTCATGTGGAAGCTAGAAAGGAAAAAGGACAAGAAAGGTTGGGAGGCTTTCATGAAAATTGAAGGGAAATGAATAGAGTACAGAAAAGGGATGGGGTGGGAGGAATCAGAAGGTGACGGAAAGGAAATATTAGGGATTGATACTAGCCAAATTATGGTGTTATTTTGTATGGGTGTACAAACATGCAACAACAAACCATGTTATTCTGTACAACTGTAATGCCCTAATAAAATATGGGAAAAAAGCCAATAGTAACCCAATGTGTATTATCAGCAAATGATTAATAAATTGTTATTTCCACAATAACTATGTTGTGGCATGTTGAAGCAACATTGACCTATGAGTTCTGACTACAGATAATGATTTCCTAGCCGTCCCTTGGCATCACTTCATTACCTAGACACAATTCTAGGTATTCATACATTACAGAATTTTGATTTTTTATTGCATTAAATTGCATTGTTGCAATATGAGTTCTCTGGGAGATAAAAATGCAAGGTATTTATACAGGAGTGCCCTTAGGATGTCCTGTTTAAAAGAGTGAAAGGAGGCAGGATCAGACTGAGATAGGAGGTCTGACAACAGCAGCTGGAGTTAGAAGAACCATTTACAGTTGTCCCCTGTTGGTAGGAGACGGCCAGGAGCTTATCTTCTTACATTAGTCATTGAATCTAGGCATTGTACGATCTTGGGGACAGGACTCCAAATCAAGTGCTTATAGCACTCTCAGTAATGAGGGCAGCAAATCCTGCACAAGGGTGCAACTCAGCAGTGTATTTCAGAGTCTACTACAGCCATTGTTAGAATTCAATCCTATAAAATTGCCATTTCTGTATGTCAAAGTGCTACAATGTCAGCACTTTCATATGAATCAGACTAATATGGATATATTTATTTTAGTCAACTTTTTCACTGATGTTACCAAAAGACCTGACAAGGACAATTTTAGAGGAGAAAAAGTTTATTTGGCACTCATGGTTTTAGAGGTGTCAGTCCATGGATAACTGGCTCCATAGCTGTGGGACCAAAGTGAGGTAGAACCTCATGAGTCAAAGAGTGTAGCAGATGAAAGGAACTGAGGACATGGCACCAGCGAGCAGAGGGAGAGACATCCCCTCATCACAGATAAAACACACACTCCAAAGTCACGTGCCCAAGGACCCACCTCCTCTTGCAACACTCTACCAGCCTACAGCACCACCCATTTAATCCTTTCATGTGGAACATGCCCTAATTAGGTTAAGGCTTTCAGAAATCAAATTGATTCACCTCTGAATGTTCTTGTGTTTTCTCACACATGAGATTTTGGTGTTCACCTAATATCTTAAACATAACATTCCATGCCTGGCTCCCAAAAGTTCATGCCCACCTAACTTGAAAAATACATTTAGTCAATTTTCAAGAGTCCCCATAGTCTTATCAGTTTTATCACTGCCCAAAAATCCAAGTCAAAGTCTCATTTACAACTTGAGGCAAACTCCATTGTTCTGGGTCCAAATTGAGGCAAAACACCATCATGAAAGAGTATAGCAGAGAAGAGCAACTCAGCACAAGTCACAGGAAAGAGAGAGAGAGAGAGAGAGAGAGAGGGGGGAGACAATGAAAATTCAGAATATGAATAGAGAAATTGGACTAGATTAGAAACACTGAAAGATTATAATTGATATTGAGAATTAGGTCCCGTATCTTTCAGAAAGAAGGCTGTATTTAAAAAGAAGTTGATAAATTCAGAAAGATAGCTCTCATGTATCATCAAAAACACCAATTGTTGAACAGAAAATGAAGGGAATCTTTCAAACTTATAAGGCAGCTTTTTATTGTTAATCATAGCAGTGTGACTTCAGCACAGCTATTGCAAGGACAGGGATGAAGCCATGGTGAAAAAAACACTACCTAGATATTTTACTTTGTTCTTTTTATTTAAGGATTTTGGTTTACAAATCTTTCTTTTCTGTTCCTTTTAAAGAAAACTAATCTTTAACTCTAGGTCAGAATGCATGTTGACAGCTTGTACTATTTTGCATATGTGGAAGATAATTTTCATTTGAGATCTACATTATGCCTGTGCTTTTCAGGGGCTTGCATTAGGTCTGGGAACTATGTGCTTGTTTTATTTAAATGGAATAATTCCATACATACCATACACACCCACCAACATACATTTGTTCATAGTAAAGAATCTGGCAGTTATCTCTAGATAGCCTAAGAAAACATGCCTATAATTGCCTGAAGAATCCAATTTATCCTTCCAAATATATTTTTCTGTTCAATATATACATCCTTTTATAGTTCTGTTTATTTACTAATTTTCAATGTTCCTTCACAGTTTATCAAGATTTAGAAATTAAAGAAA
Source organism: Aplodontia rufa (assembly GCA_004027875.1). Classification (NCBI taxonomy): domain Eukaryota; kingdom Metazoa; phylum Chordata; class Mammalia; order Rodentia; family Aplodontiidae; genus Aplodontia; species Aplodontia rufa. The sequence goes on from PVKS010025364.1 coordinate 28,173, forward strand.
CAGAATTGGAAATGGTAGAGTGCATTTGATTTAATTAAATAATCTAATTAAAGTTTTGAGTGGTTGATTAACTCTTAAAAACTGATTTTACTTTATTTTCAGTAATATTTGGTCTGGACAATTAACTATAGATCTCATACCACATGATATTACCACAGGTTGAGTATGCCTTATCTAAAATGCTTGGCACCAAAAGTATTTTGGATTTTTTTAGGGAGAGTTCGAGTATATTCTGGGGATATGACCCACGTCTAAGCACAATTTTTTTTTCATCTTTCACATGAGTCATATACACAAATGAAGGTAATTTTATATCATATTTTTATGCACCTGCATTTGTTTGTTTGTTTTCCCATTTCACAGGATGTTTTTTCAAAGCCATTCTTGTTGTTGGATGTTTATTTTGATTTTTAAAAATTAAATGGTAATAGTACATATTTACAGGTGCAGTATGGCATTTCACGACGTAAATAATATGTGCTAATCAGATCAAGATCGTTGGCATATCTGTCACCTCAGATTTTTATCATTTCTATGTTTTAGGAACATTCAAAAATCCTCTCTCCTAGCTATTTTGACATATTCAGTTAATTGTTATCCACTATAATTATCCTACTGCGTCAAAGAACATTAGAAATTATTCCTCCTATCCGGCTGTACCCCAGAACTCATCAATCATCCTTTCTTCATCCCTCTTCTTTCCATAGCCCCAGCATCCTTTTCAGTCTCTCATAATCACTATTCTGTTCTCTACTTCCATGAGAACATACAGTGTTTGTCTTTGGGCTTCACCTACTTTACCAGCGTCCTCCAGTTCCATCCATATTGCTTCAAATGATAGATATTCACCGTTTTACTGGCTTAATTGTGTATGTATGACACCTTTTCTTCATTCATTCATCTGACTGTATATATCGAGTTTGTTTCCCTCTCTTGGGTATTGAAAATAGTGCTACAATAAGCATTTAAATACAGATGTTTCTTCCACATACTGGTTTCATTTCCCTTGGATACAAAACAAGGAGGGGAATTGATAGATTGTATGATAGTTCTATTTCTAATTTTTGAGGAATTTTCTTGATTTTTCCAGAATTTCTACACTAATTTACATTCTCACCAATGGTGTATGAGAACTTCCTTTTTCTCCATATCGTTCCCAGCATTCTTTATTTTTTTGTTTTTTTGATAATAGCCATTCTAACTGGGATGAGATGATATCTCACATGGTTTTGATGTGCATTCTTCTGATGATTGGTGATATTGAGCATCCCTTCATCTACTTGGCCATTTGTATAGTCACTTTTTTTTAAGAGAGAAGGAGAGAGAGAGAGAGAGAGAGAGAGAGAGAGAGATTCAGTTTTTATTGAGTTTTGCACATGGCTTTCATTGCTCTGACACTTAGTTGTGCATGTGGGTGCTGGGGCTTGAACCCCTGTACCTATGCATGCCAGACAAACGCCTTAACCCCTGAGCCACTGCTCCAGCCCCTGTATAGTCAATTTTGAGAAATATCTATTCAGATCATCTGCTCACTATTAAATCAGATTGTTTGGTTTCTGCTGCTATTAAGTTGTTTGAGTTCCTTATATATTCTGGATATTAATCCCTTGTCAGATGAATAGTTTGCAAATATTGTATTCCATTCTGTAAGTTGTCCCTTCATTATATCCTTAGTTGTGTTGAAGCTTTTTCATTTGATGTAATCTCATTTGTCAGTTTTTTTGCTTTTATTGTGTATGCTTTTGTGATATCACATCCTAATCCTTTTTTTTTTTTTTTTTTTTTTTTTTTTTT